>PVHY01021532.1:0-23763 GCA_004024945.1 Uropsilus gracilis
CCAAGGAATGTTTATCTGGTATGTCCAAACCATGAGGTTTCACATCTAGTCGTCTGAGGCGCACATGGTCACGTCGTTGCCTCCAGGAATCATGCAAGAACCATTCTAGTCGTTTAAACCTGAAGTCTTTCCCTTTCTTCTCCTTCTTTGCCAAAAGTGCCTGCTTTGCCTGGGTAGCTTTGAGTGCCTGATAAGCTTTCCTCTTTTTCAGGAGATTTTCTGGAACCAAAGGGATCTTTTTTCTTTGCTCCGGCTCCGCCATCTTTCCAACGCCCAATTGTTTAGTGTTTATCTTCTCTGGTATTTTGAAAGCTCCACGCATACAGAGACTGTCTATTTTGCTCCAAATGTTGTTCTGTGACCTAGCCTGATTCCTGACAGCCATAACTGTTCAGTAAATATTCACTGACTGCCTGATTATTCTGCTTCCTATCTCAATCATACATTTCTCCTGCTGTTCATTCATGTATTGGTTTACTGCTGTTTGTTTTTTTGATTTGTTTTTTTGCTATTTATATATTTATATGCTTTTCTGCTTTATTTTAGCTGTGTTAAATTGAACTTTCCTGGAGGGCAGAGAATCCATGTGTATAATTTGCTTTGTGCTGCTTTCTATGTAGGTGTATGTGTATATATCTCAAACCTGCTCACCCCGCCCAGGACTATAAGGAAAGAAAGAAGAGGTCAAATTTAGAAAATGCTACCATGGAGGAAACTGAAATTTCTAGATAACTTCTGATTCTCTGCATTATCCCTGAGGACTGGCAGAGTATAAGGACAGAGTACTGCTGGGCACGGTGGCTTGTGCCTGTAAGCTTCAGCCTATGAAGTGGCTGGGGCTAGGGATCACGGTTCGATTCCCACCTGGGGCACGTAATGAGACCTAGTTCCAAAAAAATATAGCTGGGCATGGTGGTGCATGCCTATAATCCCAGCTACCTGGGAAGTTGAGGCTGGGGATTGCTTGAGTCTGTGGTATCCCGGGCAACATGAACCTGCAGTTCCATGGGCAAAAATAGCGAGACCTAGTCTAAAAAAAAGACAGGGTACTGGTCACACACTGCAAGGGAACAGAAGGGGGGAAAAGAGGATGCTTTGGAAAATTAAGAAGGGGAGAAGGGGAAGGAGCTTGAAGACATAACACCACAAGGACATCAGAATGCTGTTAAGTTAAGGAGAATTTATTAACTCTGACAATAGCTTCTCTTGTTATGGCTTTGGTGGGGCTTTTATTACTTTTCATAATAGAGGTAGAGAAACTTTACCATTGTAATGGGAATGATGACATATGGGATTAATGGAGTATAATCAAAAAGAGACACTTTGGTGTTAGATCCCACTGTTCTTTTTGTTAGTGACAGTACTTAGCTCTGTTCTTGGACCAATATTTTCTTTTGAGACTAGGCCTCGCTATTTTTGCCCGTGGAACCGCAGGTTTACGTTGCCTGGGGTACCACAGACTCAAGCAATCCACAGTCTCAGCTTCCCAGGCAGCTGGTATTACAGGCGCGTGCCACCATGCCCAGCTATTTTTTGGGACTCGGGCTCGCTATGTTGCCCCGAGCGGGACTTGAACTGCGATCCCTAGCTCCGGTCGCGGTTTCCTAGGCTGCTGCTTATAGACATGCGCTACCATGCCCGGCCAGTCTTGCTATTTTTGCCTGTGGAACCGCAGGCTCACTTTGCCCGGGGTACTACGGACTCAAGCAATCCCGAGCCTCAGCTTCCCTGGTAGCTGGGATTACAGGCGTGCGCCACCACACCTAGTTATTTTTTGGGGACTAGGTTTCGCTGTGTTGCCCCCGAGCAATCTCAAACCGCGATCTCTAGCCCCAGCTGCTTCATAGGCTGAAGCTTACAGGCATGAGCCACCGTGCCTGGCTTGTCTTCCACATCTTTTTCAAAATTAAGTTATTTGTCCTCCTCCATCTGAGGTTCATTATAAGTGAAAAGGGGGTGTGCTCTTTCTTTCTTGAAGTTTTGACCCTTTCAGGATCAAAGAAAGCAATTAGTGGTGGCAGGAAATACTGTACATGTCTCATGTCATTGTGACTGACTTTGTGCTCTGGAGGTGTGGTCAAGAGACATATTTAGCTTTCTCTTGGGGGACTTTGGTGGGTTCTTCAGAGATCTGCACTCCCCTCACACACAAGCAACCTGGGCAAGTACTGTGTACTCTATCAAATATTTTCTCCCTCTATATTTCCTGAAAACACAACAGTCCATTTCTATTTTCTCTGTGAGAAACAGCTTCTTTGTTCACTCATATTCAGAGACTGAAGCATGACAGAATTCCACATTGCAAAGCAGATGCTAACTCATTCAGTAGCCCCTACCTTTCTCAATCTGAAGTAAAAAACTAGTTCATTCTGCCTCTCTAATTACAAGAGACAAATAGGAAGCTCTTTGAGAGGCCCTTTCTTTCTACAAACATGCCTCTTTCTTTGGAGTGAGATACTCAGAGCACACCAATACTTCTCACCAAATCCTTTTTAAAATTTACTCTAAACACCCAACAACTTTTTTTCTTAAAATGTTGTTGATAATAGGCTGGGCACGGTGGCTTGTGCCTGTAAGCTTCAGCCTATGAAGCAGCCAGGGCTAGGGATCGCGGTTCGAGTTCCGCCTGGGGCACGTAACGCGACCTAGTTCCAAAAAAATAGCTGGGTGTGGTGGCGTGCACCTGTAATCCCAGCTACCTGGGAAGCTGAGGCTGGGGGTTGCTTGAGTCTGTGGTACCCTGGGCAACAAGAGCCTGCAGTTCCACGGGCAAAAATAGCATGACTTAATCTCAAAAAAAAAAAAAAAAAGTTGTCGATAATAACTGAGGATTTTACATTCCACAACTTTCCCAACTGTTTTCTAAGAAAATTTGCTTCTTTGTTGGCACCTTTGGTGTGACATAGACATAGTGGAGCCTCTGTTGAAATGTCCAGATAACACTGTAACTACTGCAGTCAAAAAGGCATTTGAGGAAGGAATAATGGGGGAAGAGGGAGCAAAATGGGTTCTCAGGAGCCAAGAAATTAATTTTTGAATAAGGATAACTGGTATCTTTCTCTCCTTCCCTGTTAAGGCAGCTTAATTATCTGCATCTAAAAAATGTGCCTCCATTCTTTCCTTGCCTCAGTAAGGAAAGATAAAGAAAAAATTGTGAGCATAGAGATGATTCTGGATGGACAACAAGCCCTGGGGAGTTGTTAAATAATCTGCAGGGGAAGCATTTTTCATAAATGCTTTCAGAAGGCAAATAGAAATGAAGGATGTGATGGCAAGAAGAAAATACCTAATTAATCAGAATTTTTCTAAGCCTCTTCTTAGCTTCTCCTACCCCCATCTTGGTTTGAAGTTTTTTATTACATGCAGGTCTCTATTTTAGCTCGAAAACTGCACTTGCCCAAAGCAGACTCAGAGCCTGTCAGACAGATCAATAATCCTTGGCTCTGTGTTTTCAACTGTATTTGTGTCTGTGTCTTGGGTTTAAGGTGGGAGGGGTAGATGTCATCAGTTTTGACAAAATGGCTGAATATCTTTACTCCATCATGATGAAAAGACATCTTGTTCTCCGATTCAGAGCCAGAGTCTGCTTTGCAGGAAATTCAAAGGCTGCAACCCAGAGCTGCTGTCAAGCCAGCGGATGGAGTAGCAGTCCTTCTTGGTGTGCCTGCCTGGGCTGGTGTGCCTGGCGCTGCTGGGCCCAGAGCTGTGCCAGAGGGGAGATCAGTAAATACATACAAATGATTGCACCCCGTGGTCTTTTTTTTTGAGACTAGATCTTGCTATTTTTGCCTGTGGAACCTCAGGCTCACATTGCCTGGGGTACCACAGACTCAAGCAACCCCCAGCCTCAGCTTCTCAGGAGCTGGGATTACAGGCGTGCACCACCACGCCCAGCTATATTTTTTTTGGAACTAGGTCTTGCTAGGTGACCCAGGCGGGACTTGAACCGTGATCCCTGGCCCCAGCCGCCACTTCCTAGGCTGCTGCTTACAGGCATGTGCCACCATGCCCAGCCCTTGCACCCCATGGTCTTAACTGTTGTCCTGTCTACGGAGGGATTCGGTGAAATATGTTCTTAGGAAAGTTGTTTTTATGGGTTTCTCTGGCATTACTGGAGAAGCAGGGGTAAAGGGTGAGTGTTTACCTGAGATGCCTGTACTTTATAAGAAAAGGGAGAATATAGGGATAGCTCTAAAGTTCTGGCCACTGAGGGAACAGGGCACCATTTCCTTAAATAGAACAGCCCCGAGGGGGACATAGGAATATTATTGGTGGATACTGATGAGAGAGCACAACTTTACAAGGAGAATTTGGACAATGGAACTGAAATACCATCTATCTAAACTTGGCTGCAATTCACTTTTGTCTTTCTGAATTGCAGCCCCTGGGATCCTTCTTACTAAAATCTGTACATCACTTATTATTGCTAAGATTACTTTAGGATCAGTGGTAGAATTTAAGCTTCCCTGACACTACTGTCTGTTTTCTTTTTTAAAGTTTTTTTAATTAATTAAAAATTTTTTCTTACATTGTTACAGTCCCTATAGTTCTCCTGCCACCTTATCATCCATGAACCATCACCATATTTCTTTGTGTTTCCCCCTCTGTTGTTGTGACCCCTCTCTCCCTCTCCTTTACTGTATGCATCAGTTTGCTGATCAGTATAAGGTAAATGAGTTTTTCAGGGTTTTTGCCCATCTACCATTAGCCCTATAACCAGCACCTGTGGTATTGCACCTTCCCCATGAATTGTATGCCTGAGCCCAATGGGTGTGTGTATGCATGAGTGGGCTCACCCCTCCCCCTTCACCCAGAAGAGGATAAAAGGGTGGTAAGAAAAGAGTATGACAGAGGGCACGGGATGAGAGCATGAGAGAACACCAAAGAGAGAAAGAGCGAGAGCTTAGACAGAGTGTGAAGATTTCTGGGGGCTTGGGAATTGGGGAGCTGCTCTGACTCCCCAGGCCCTCTGCCTTGGCCCTGACCCTAACTTGCCCTGCCTGGTGTATCTGTGTAAATGCCAGAACCAGTAAAGAACCTATGCAGATTGGTGAACCTGATGCTTGTACTACAATCGGTGGCATGGACAGGCTGTTTACATTATAGTCAGTTTGTTAGTTTTGACTTTTTCTTTTCTTTTCTTTTCTTTTTTTGGAGACTAGGTCTTGCTATATTGCCTGGGGTACCGCGGACTCAAGCGATCCCCAGCCTCAGCCTCCAGGTAGCTGGGATTACAGGCACCCGCTACGCACCCAGTTGCTTTTTCTTTTTCTTTTCTTTTCTTTTTTTTTTTTTTGAGGCTAGGTCTTGCTATTTTTGCCTGAAAACTGAAGGCTCTCGTTGCCCGGGGTACCACAGACTCAAGCAATCCCCGGCCTCAGCTTCCCAGGTAGCTGGGATTACAGGTGTGCGCCACCACATCCAGCTATTTTTTGGGAACTAGGTCTCGCTAGGGCCCCAGGCGGGACTTGAACCATGATCCCTAGCCCCGGCTGCTTCATAGGCTGAAGCTTACAGGCACGAGCCACCATACCTGGCCTTTTTCTTAACCTTTTGTTTGATTTTACTTCTTCCTGTTTCTATCTACCTTCCACACAGTTGGTTATGTAGTTGTTCTTAGTAAATAATGGAGGCATGAATGGTACTCTGATGGAGAACTCTTGTCTGGTCCTCTCTGGCCCAGGATCCCTTCTATGAAGTCCTTCCCACCTCCTTGCACATGGGAAGTAGATAGATTCCTGCTCTCTGAGGTCAAGGCCGAGAACTTCTATTTAAATAAACCAAATTCAGAAGTAGGGGTGGCTTGGAGGCTTAGGCAAGATAGTCTCTATAATATAATGCCTAACAGCTCTGGAAACCAAAGGGAAGGCCAGCCTTCTCAATGGTCCTGTGGCCAACGCTGAAGTGAAAGGAGTCTAGTGCTTGGTTTCTTAGCTGCAAAGCAGGCAGCACAGACTCCTCTTCATTGGGAATCCAGAGGTGTTCTGTCAGTCTCTTGGCCATAGGCCTCCCTGGAGCCTAAGATCTCTTTGAAGAGAAGAAAAGGTTCTAGGAACAAGGAAGCTGCTTGGTAAAAAAGTTGGAAGGAAAGAAAATGAGACTAACAAGGACTGAAGAGAACTGTCTGTGGCTGAAGAGAATGTTAATGGCTGTGATCCTGAGCTTCAAAGCCTAAGCTGGATAGAATTGTATACAGGTGCCTCAGCTCTCTCCCACAGATTGCTCACCAAAAACCAAGACCTGATTTTCCCAGGTCAAGAACAATGCTAGCTGAGCTTGAGAACCTGAAGCTGTCGGGAGGTCCTAGACCTGCTGAGTGAGTAGAGGTTGTGCTTTGTCTGCACCAGCCAGCAAATGGGAAGCTAAAGCAACTATGGTGCATGAGAAATGACTCTCATTGAATAAAAAGGAGATAGTTGTCTCCATCCCTGTTTATGCAATGTTAAGCGCTATGGATGGAATTATATCCTCCTAAAATTCACATCTTGAAATCCTAACACCAATGTATTATTATTTGAAGAAAGGCCTTTGGCAAGAGATTAGGTTTAGATGAGATCATCAGGGTGGGACCCACAATATAGAATTAATGCCCTGATGAAAAAAACCAGGCCCTGCCCGCCAGCAGGCAGCCACCTGACTGCCTGCAAGCCCAGGTCCCTGGCCTCTGGGACTCCCTTGCCAGTGGGGATCGAGGGGGTCAGGCTTCTTGGGTGAGTCCCTCCATCTGGATGGACCCAGGAGGGGGGATGGGGTGGGGGAACGGCCCTCACCCACCAGCAGGTGGCTGCAGCACTGAGCAGCCACTTGCAGCTTGTCTTGGTGTGCCATGTTGCCTCCGGCCCCTAACCCAGAGGGAGCCTGGGAAGGCGCAGGGCAGGTCAACCAATCCATCCCCGCCCGCATGGGCAGGGCGGGGGGGGGGGGTAGGGGGGAGCCCTTCCAGTCTCTTACTCAGCTAAACTTCAGAGGACCAAGAATACGCGCAACCCCAACCCCAACATAGAACGGGTGAGGGATCATGCAAAAGTCCAGCCCACAGGCCTGAACTGGACACAGCAGATGGACAACCAAGAGAACCAGTGCATGCGACACAGGAGAAACAACTGTAGAGACATGATGTCACCATGCACACTTGTGCGCTCACTGGGTTAAGAAGACCTGGGACTTCATTTTGGAGATGCCTTCAAGGACAGCAACACACACTCCCCTCACTACGGGAGAGGAGAGGATGACCAAAGAAGGGGTAATCGGCCCCACATCAAAACTGCAAACTGAAGCATAGGAGATGATCTTCAAAGGCCATTCGCAGATGCTGGTATTCACAGAGAAACTTATTGACTTATTGGGGGCGAGACCCCCTAAATCTGACACCAGAGCCATAAGGAAAAGCAGCGATGCAATGGAGATGGGATTGGAGAAGACGGCCTGCAGCAAGAAAACATGGACGGATCACAAATGAATATAACCTGGCCACCCAACGCAAACTTAAGACTGAAAACCTTACAGCAAGGCTTGCCGGGGATCCAACAACACAGTCCCTCACCCAGTGAAATGACACTACCATAGGAAAGAGACTAATGGACTTAGCATAACTAATAAACAGCAAAGAGTGGGGTTTGAGAAAATGGAAGTGGCACCAGAGGTGGGAGGGAAAAAAAAAAGAACACTTACAGAGGTTGTAACCTAACGAACAAAATAAACTAATAATAAAAAGAAAGAAAGACACCAGGAGGTTTTGTTTCTTTCTTCACCCACCCCCCACGTCCCATGTGAACATACAAGTAGGGCAGTCATCTGTAAGCCAGAAAGAAAGCTCTCCCCAGAATTCAAGCACACTGGCACCCTGACTTCAGATTTCCAGGCTTCCTTTATTGTGAAAAATGAATTTAAGCGTCCTGCCATTTTCATATGGCAGCCAGAGAGCTGACAGAGTTGCCCTGGTAGATGTTGTTTGTACCTTACCTTACCCAGGTCCGACCCCTTTATTATGTCGGCATCTGATTTTCCAGCTGCTACATGGAATTCTCTCAGAAGATCCCTTCTCCAGAAAACTGCTTTAGGTGAATGAGAGAGTCTTTCCGTATCTCCCCTGTAGCTTTCAGTCAAGGGAGCACAAAAGCCAACTTCTTTACTTCAAGGAAGGAGTTATTCTTTGGTCTAGTCATGCTCCTCAGTTTTTCCATGGGATCAGGATGAGACTGAACACAAAGCTGCAACCATATCCTTTTCCCCTACCATTTCCTGTTTCCTTTATTCTCTCTCCTGAGGGCACACCTCAATAAATCATGTGACCTACATTCTGCCTCAGGCTCTGCTTCTTTGAGAACCTCCAAGAGCACCTCTCCCAAGTGGCCAAATATTGAGCAACTCACATGACTGTACTTTATGAATATGGTGATAATGATTGACATCCAGTAACAATGAACATTGGGATTATTAGTCTCTGCTCCTATGTCCAAAAAGTGTGGAATAAAGGTCCACTGAGGGAAAAGATAAAGATGGGTTCTTCTAACAATAGGTGTCTTCTTCAACAAGCATCTGGCAGACAGTTGTACTTTCCTTGCCAGCAAGTGTTTAAATAGCCTTGTTAGCATAGAGCCACAGACTAAAGTTCCATGTGCTTAACTGATTGTGGAAGCATCTTGATGCAAGAACCCTTGAGCCATGACTAGGCAGCAGAATCAGTTGGACAGGTCTCTGCTCTAATGGGGAGCTAGCCAGACTCCCCATTCCCTTGAACAGGTTCCAGAGTTCTCTGAAAGAGAATTCCAACAGTAGCCCAAAGAACTGCCTGCTCTGGTGGGGAACTTCAAGTGCTCAGGCCTTGTCACCCCTGTTATGTTTTGTTCTGATTGTTGGCTGGATGCTATTTTGTTTTGGGGAAATTTTTTTTCACTCTTGCAATAGTTCCCTTTGGTTTTCCCTCCTCTTCCTTTTCTGTTCCCTACTTTCTCTTGAAACCCAGCATTTGTAATCATAGATTTTGGTCTCTGAGGTTTGGTTCTGGCTCCATCTTTGGAGCCCATGAAAGCCTCCCTTACTGTTTCTACTTACCTCTTAAAATTTAATTTTCTTTCCTTTGGCAGCAGTATGGGAAAGGATGGCATAGATGGAGGGAGAGAACTCCATCCTGACAGGCCACTCAACTGACATGCCTTTGATATACCATATGATGGTGGCCCCAGGAAAATGTGTGAGAGAGCAAAGTGCATTCTTCACAAGTTTTCCCCAAAGACATAGGCTATAGCTTTTAGCAGGGACTTTCTGGATTCACACTTAGAATGAGAGGACTCTTGATCCTTATTTTTGAGAAATTTGGTACCTTGTGTTTAGATCTAGAGTTGAAAAGGGGGATTAGGACAATTCTCACCCATTTCCATAACTTTCCTCCCAACATGTTTGGTGGGAAGGAGTAAAATAGAGGTATTATCAGGACCTTATTTCAGATAACTGAAAGACAGTTATCTAAGCTCTCAAACATCTCCAGCAAAGGATAGACTTGTTTCAGGTAGGTTAATTCCATGAGTTCAGAAGATGCATCAAGGCATAGACTTTTTATCACCAATCTTTGCCTGCTGTTATATTGCTTCATTCTTAGATAGACTTTCCATATGTGGTAGCCAGATGACCACAAGCAGCTCCAAACAGGTGCTCAGTAGAGAACTCACCATTCCAGAGGGAGAGATAATGTGTCCTTCCCCATAGCTCCTATAAAAGTCAAGAGGAGACTGTGATTTGGCATGATTTGAATTATATGTCTTTCTCTGGACCAGATATTGGTTTTTGTTTTTGTTTTTGTTTTTTTTTTTGAGACTAGGTCTTGCTATTTTTGCCCGTGGAACCGCAGGCTCTCGTTGCCCAGGGTACCACAGACTCAAGCAATCCCCAGCTTCAGTTTCCCAGGTAGCTGGGATGACAGGCACGCACCACCACACCTAGCTATATTTTTGGAACTAGGTCTCGCTACGGACCCCAGGCGGGACTCGAACCGCGATCCCTAGCCCCGGCTGCTTCATAGGCTGAAGCTTACAAGCACAAGCCACCGTGCCCGGCCCTGGACTAGTTATTGTGCCCAAAGGTATTTAGTGATTGGATGCGCTTGTCCTTAAACCTGAAGTGAGGGGGAAGATCGTGCCCCTCCAGAAGTATGTGGGCTCTTAGACTTCAAATAAATAGGGAATGGGAGAGAGACTGATCCCCTAAGGAAATAATGCTTGAGAAGGAACATGTGTCCTTTACAACACCTAGTCTCTTTTTTGATTGCAGAGTACAACTAGCTCATGCAAATGAAACTTGCTTAAGAAACACAAATTATGGTTCATCAGTCAGTTGTGAATATTATTTAGACTCAGATATGAAGACAAATTCATTTTAAGAAATAATCAAATCAGTCTAGCTTGTTGAGGAGCCTTCTAGTCATAGTGTCCAGAAAACCAGCTGGGGGCGTGTTGGAGAACCATAAGAGGAGACATTCTTGCCATGAACTCGTCCTGACACATAGTTTCACTTAGTTAATATTTGTAGAATGGCTTCTTCAAGAATTACAAGTCAAAGAGAAAGGTGGGAGAACCAAGAACTGAAGGCTGATGCTTGTGCTAAGTCAGGGTTTTACCAAGCTGTGCTCCCACAATTTGCCAGCTTACATACAGCTGATAGTCTAGGCTTTTCTCATATTTTAATTAAAGTTATTTTGTTGTCTCTCCTTCAAACAGGATGTAAAGTATCTGACTTGCTAATAATTCATGATGAAGGACAGAGCAGATACCAGATAACAATGACAGACAGATGCTTGTTTCAGGGTCAAAGTCTTCAGAAACAGGCAGTGATCCTCTTGAAGGCAGTTATTAGACTGTGTGACATTGTAATACATTGTCATAATAATGGAAGAATATCATAGAGAAAGATTCCATGGTTTAACTTTTTAAACAGTATTTTTTTGGTCGGGGGCAAGCTTTGAGAGATGTGCATTGATTTACCCTTCTCAGTGTCCTCCCTGTCATCCCTACCATCTTTCCATGCACTACCTTTGTGGTTAGTAGACAGGAAGGTATCTATGTGTGCTCCAGGGAAGCATGCGGTCTCAGGCTAGGAGCTGGCATTCAACGACCTGGCTTAGGCACAATGTGGAAATGAAAAGATAAAAACCTGAGATATGTGATGGGGGCTGTAGCTTGGAATAAATGGGTTCAGGCCCTCTGCCCAGTCAGTCTAATACTATAGCTGTTGCTGCATTTAATGGATGACTCCATTAACTCCTCCTTGGATAAAGGAAGGCAACAAGGGAGAGGGAAAGAGGGAGGGAGGAAAGATAGAATTGAGTGTGTGGGGGGTAGGGTGGGGTAGGAGGGGTGTGTGTTATGGGAAACTGAAAAAGTCTAGATACTTCGTTCATGTCCTCTTTTTTATTTTATTTTTTTTTTATACTAGGTCTCGCTATTTTTGCCCATGGAACCACAGGCTCACGTTGCCCGGGGTATCACAGACTCAAGCAATCCCCAACCTCAGCTTCCCTGGTAGCTGGGATTACAGACGCGTGCCACCATACCCAGCTATTTTTTGGGTCTAGGTCTCTCTGTGTTGCCCCTAGTGGGACTCCAACCGCGATCCCTAGCCCCAGCTGCTTCATAGGCTGAAGCTTAGGCACGAGTCACCGTGCCTGGCTATTCATGTCCATTTTGAGCCTTTACTTAGTTATAAATTTGTTATGTGGCCTTTTTTGGTTCTCTGTGGCTTGTGTATGGTTCCCTTAGTCTGTGTGCCATCCCAGGCTTTGACAACTGAGGTGGGCCTGGAAAGGGCAGCTTTTGGATAGGTTTAAATGGGGCCTAAACTACCTGTATTCCCATCCACTCAGGATGGGGAGGGGGGAGTGAGAAGGAAAATATTCTTTCTGTCTAGTAAGGAAGAAATTGTAGGTATCTGAACCCAGTATATAAAAGCATGAAGGATTTGGGGATGCTCTCTGAGAGATTCTGTGATGATGCAATAATACTGGTGGATGAGGAGAGGGGATAGTAGAAGTGAGTAGAAGTGAGTCCTGGCATTCAAACACTTTCTGAGTGAGAAGAAACTGGAGGGTAAGAGGGGGTAGTCTAAAGAGGAAAACAAAAGAAGAAATGCGTTGTCTGCCTCAGGGTGTTAGGTTGAGGCCCTCTGTAGGATAGAGAATGATTCTCCTCCTTTGCAGTATTTCCGGTATTTCCTCTACTTCCCAAGGTACTGGCACATCGCATAGGTGCTCATAGCAAACTTGAGATTAAAATTTTCTCATCACATTGCTATTATATTGAGAAATGCTTCCACTTCTCAAAACCGATCACATAAGCCTGGTGCCCAAGATTTCCCAAGTTTTCAGTAGACAGTGAGTGTTTCCCCATAGTTTCTTCCAAGTTCAGCCTTTTAGCTGCTGTCGGACCACATGGGGGCATAATGTTGAGCCTGGCCACATCACAGCTGCCTGGATTCCCTCGGGGAGGGTGTGTGAGGAGAATGGGCAGAGCTGGTTGGATACAGGACTTTGCTTCTGACATCCCTAAATGCTATTACCAGTTCACCTCTCAAATGTCATTTCCAGGGCCAGAGCTAGGTTTTTGGGGGTGCTGCCTACCCACAAATCCACAGAACTGAGTCTGACCTGCCCAGAGAAAAGTTTTTGGCCAAGTCTAAGCTTTAAGTCTTGAGTATACTGACTTGATCCTGAGTCCTGGCTTGATACAGAGGCCCTGTAGAGAGTACAGTGAACAGGCTCCTGTCTTAGAGGCCAGAAAACGCTGGGTTCTGCTTCTAAACCATATAACCATCTGACCTCCAGCTATTCCTTGAGTTCCTTAAGCTTTAGTTTTCTTATTCCTAAAATGGGGACAATTCCTTCCTCAGAGTACTGTTATGAGGTAATCTGCATAAAAGTACTTTGTAAAGTGCCTTGTTGGTGGAAGGAATTATTTTCCTGTTCCTCTGTCTTCAAAATCCAGAGACCTCTCCTTGGAATGCATTAAAGATATTTGGTTCAAAGTACGCATCTGGAAAAGTGTGTGTGGTAAGGGCAAGGAGAGAGGAAAGGAGAATAAAAGATGCAGTGAAGTGGTGTCCCCTGTAGTCATGAAGATGTGACATGAATTTCTTACTCATCCAGTAAGAGCCTGAAAACCTGTTGGTTCTTGTGGTATAAGAAATACATACTTGATCATTGTCTTCATTTTCTGACAGCTTCTAAAACCTTTGTGGTTTCCTGAATGTTGGAGGTGACAGCAGTATCTTTTGTTTCCTGATTTTAGCCAAAAAGCTAAGTCTTTTGTTTCTGATTCAGAGTTCTGAAATCCCTTGGAATTTCCAGGATGCCAGGAGCCTCTTTTATTCTAATGAGGGAACTCTGGGTGAGATCCTACAGGCTCTACAAAGCCTAAGGTCTTGACTAGAAGCTTAGAACTTTCAGACCCACTCTCTGACCTCTGAGGAGGAAAGATGTGCTGGAGATTGAGTAAATAATTATCATGCCAATGTGATGAAACTCCTACAAAACCCTTAAATGACAAAGGTCAGAAAGCTTCCAGGTTGGAGAGTGCATCCACGTGACAGGAGGGTGATACATTCTAAAACAAAGAGACAGAAGCTCCTTTGGGATTTTTCTGAGCATCGCCCTCTCTTCATCTGGCTATTTGTTTGTAACCTTTTAAATAAACCTTAAAATGTAAATAAAGTGCTTTTCTTAGTCCTGTGAACTTTTCTAGCAAATTATTAAACCTGAGAGGTCACAGATTTCCCCAGCGTGTGGTCTGTTTATCACATGTAGAAGAGACCAGGGACTTGCCATTGACACCGTAAGTGGGAGGCAGCATTGTGAGATTGAGCTCTTAACCCATAAAATCTGAAATAAATTTTGGGTAGGTAGTGTCATAATTACATTAAATTGCATTAAATATCCAGCTGGTGTCCAGAGAGTTGGAGAATTGGTGTTGGTTATATCTAATTAGGTGTCAGAAATGTCCTATGGGTAGAAACAGATCTTAATAATACCCCAGTCAGGAAGCCACTGACTTGAAGTACTTCAGAGCTTAACTTTTTGGTCCTGTGTTCCAGTCCTAATTCCCTAAAGGAAGACTCTGACCCCCTCATCTTTTGATATCAGACTTTACCTTAGATTGCCTCAGGTCAAGGTCATGTTGGGGGTGGAAATAATTTAAAAAAAATAAAAACATACCCAAACAGAGTCATGTTGGGGATGGTTGGGTTCTTATCATAGAATACTTAGCTACTTAAGATAAACAGCTCACATTTATTGAGAGATGACTATATACCAGTCACAGAGCTAAGTGCTCTTCACAGCTTATCTCACATAATCTTCCAAGCAACTCCACTGAAGCCAGTTCTAATATTTTCTTCACTGTGTAGATAAGGAAGTTTCAGCACGGAGAGGCTAGGTAATTTTTGTGGTACAATTGTGGCAGCGGAGACTGTCTTCAGAGCCAGAACTCGTAAGCAGCTGAGTACTGCTCTGAAGCCTCTCCTCTGACAAAGGTGGTGGGTATGAAGGCAGTGTGTTCCACATCTGCAGTCCAGACGTGTCCTGCAGGAGGTAAGACAAACAAATTTGATTGCAGAGTTTTTCAGCTGTTCTCTGAGTTCTCCTTAGTAGTTGAAAATGGGTGTCACTTGAAAAAGGCTCCTTTGCCACTTAAGGTTAGTAAACACTGTGGGGCTATATGGCCCAGCTTGAAGTCCTCAAGACATGGTTTTGCCCTTTGTTGAATTTGGAGTTTTCCAAAATCATTTGAGTAAGGGGCCTATCAGTAAACAATGGACCACAGTTTCAGGACTACTGGTTTAGGAAATGTTCTCCTAAACTTACCCTTCATTCCACTCCCACTCAGCCCACTTACTTCATTACTCTGAAGTGATGACTGCATTTAAGATGGTAACTAAGATTTCTACGAAGAGCAAAGTGTTCTTTGGCCGGTTAGCTCTGATGGCATCCATAGATGCTAACTAACCAAGGTCAGGCCATGACTGACATTCCTAGACTGTGTAAAGATGCCATTCAAGAGAGCTGAGTAGTTTATTTCTTGCTTTTATTTACCTCTGTCACTGCTCCTGTCTAAGACCCTTTATGCATCACATCTAGACTGTCAAAACAGCCTCCTGACTAGTCTCCCTGCCAGTTGGTTCTCCCCTCCAGTTCATCCTGCATACCTGGCCAGATCTGTCTTCCTGAAATACTACCTCAAGCTTGTCATTCTCCTGTCTCAAATGTATTTTTTTTTTTTGAGACTAGGTCTTGCTATTTTTGCCCGTGGAACCGCAGGCTCTCGTTGCACAGACTCAAGGAATCCCCAGCCTCAGCTTCCCAGGTAGCTGGGATTACAGGCATGCACCACCACGTCCAGCTATTTTTTTGGAACTAGGTCTCACTACAGGCCCCAGGCAGGACTCGAACCACGATCCCTAGCCCTGGCCGCTTCATAGGCTGAAGCTTACAGGCACAAGCCACCATGCCCAGCCTTGTCTCAAATGTGTTAATTCAACTATGGACAGTCCTGGATGGTCTCTTTCTAACTTTCTCCTCCCTTTTCACGTCCTCATTTTAGCTGAAGCTGAATCATCCCAGAGTCCCCCAGTGTTCTTGCCTGCTGTTTGCTCTGTTCGAGCTGCTTCCTCCAGCCAGAGTTTGAAAAGCTTTCTCTCCTCTCCTCTTTCCTCCTGTCAGAATTTTGTCTCCCTATTCATTCATTTATCTATTCAACAAGCATTTGTTTTGTGTCTCTTCTGAGTCAGACCCTGTGCTAGAATAAAACTTAGACTTTAATCTCAAGAAGCTAATAAAAACAGATAAAGACAGGGCAGGGTATTGTGCTATGACAGAGTGATGCTTGGGGTTTCGTGGGCAGCAGAACAGGAGGCACATCAGGTTTCCCAGAGAATGGGGGTGTTGAAGCTTTAAGGGTGAAAAGGTGTTAGTCATTTGAAGGCATATGATGTACCAGTAACTGACCAAGGATGTGTTGGGGAGTCAGGTTTCTGTTGCTGTGCCAATAGTATAGGTTCCCCCTACCCTTGGGGTCCTCAAGGAGCATTTCAGGCTGATCCTGTTGACCTGGGAATAGAGGCAAGGGGAAAGTGCTTGCACTCATGTGAAGAGGAGTCTAGTGCTTTGAGGAGGAAGGTAAGATAGTCACTGCCTTACTGTATGCCTCCTATGGTTCACCTACCTTCCCCAGCTCCTCTAAGAGATGCATGCTAGTGGAGCAGCTTGGTTGCCAGGGGCAACCCTGAAGGCAGCCTCATTCCAGAGACAGTCACCGAAGCCCCTTGCTTCAAGGGCTCATTGCCTGGTTCTGAAAGACAGTGAGTAGGTGGCTGATCTCAGCCAGGACCCTCTGGGAAGTGCCAGGACAGGGCCTGGAAGGGGGTGGAAGGGTGTGGAAGATAACCCTTTCAGTCCCTCAGTAGACTCTTGAGAAAAGGATTTGCAGAACAGTAGGTAGCATTTTAATCCACACAAATACTAATACTTAATATGAGTATCATAACCTTGTTTTTCTGAGACATGCCCTAATTACTTCAGGCCTCAGGCTTAGTAATTTACCATCGACAACCTGCAGTTCTAATGTGTGTGTAGGACTGTAGTGTAAATTTTTCTTGCTCACAGTTTTCCAACTCTGTCTTGAGGTCCACCAATATGTTCCTCTTTTTCCTGAGCTATGATTTGTGAGCTGCCAATATGATACCTATCCAGGAGAGCAGACAGAGCATGTAAGCTCTTTTCAGAGAGAGCTCCTGGTACAACAGCTGTGTCATTCAGTTAGCAAAATTCCTTTCTGCTTTCTCTCATTCTCTGCCTCTGGGAATTGCCTGGTGTTCAGCCTACAGTGAGAGAAACCTGTGCTATGTAGGTTTTGTTTTTGCTCTGTGATTTGGACAGTGTATGTAATCATCTTGAGCTTCAATTTCTTTACCTGTTAAAAGGAAACAGTAATATCCATCCCACCAATCAAAGGGTTATTATAAAAATCAGTTGAAATAATCTATGAGAAAGTATTTTGTATACAAAAAAGGTATTTTGTAAACTGTAGAAGAGGGAGAAGGGGGAGAAGAAAGGAGGGAAAGGGAGAGGGAAGAGAAGGAAAACAAAAAGAAAGAGAAGGGAAGAGACTACGACTGCATTATTGAGTGGTTACCATGCCATTTTCTAATCTCTCTATTCACATTATCTCTTTTCAATCAAGGCCGGATACGGTGGCTCGTGCCTATAAGCTTCAGCCTATGAAGTGGCCGGGACTAGGGATCACAGTTCGAGTCCCACCTGGGGCACGTAGCGAGACCTAGTTCCAAAAAAATAGCTGGGTATGGTGGTGCGCACCTGTAATCCCAGCTACCTGGGAAGCTGAGGCTGGGGATTGCTTGAGTCTGCGGTACCCCAGGCAATGAGAGCCTGCGGTTCCACAGGCAAAAATAGGGAGACCTCGTCTCAAAAAAAAAAAAAAATCTCTTTTCAATCAAGATTTTAGCTCTGTCCTTTACTCAGTTTGCATTCCACCTTCCTGTGAGAGCTTTTTTTGGTATCTCTAAACTAGTTGTGCCATGTAGGTTAGCGTCTGTTTCACAAGTTCAAGTTCTTTTCACCAGCTGGTTTATAAATCCCTTCAGGATGACATGGGTGCATTCTATCATTTGTCTCTCTCAAGATACTGAGCATAAAAAAAAAAGATACTGACCATAGTAGGTACTCATAGAAAACCTCATGTTAAACATTTCTGGCCACATAGCTATTGCATTTGATGAAAGCTTCTACCAAATTCCACCAATAGGATGGATGTTTTCACAAGCTCAAAAACCAGACATGATGACAGAAAGGATTATCAGCAGGAGGTGGAGACAGAAATGTTTACCAATTAGAGGTAGTGGTAGAAAGAAGAATCAATTTTTACAGACTAACTTAGGCAAACCCCATTGGAATAAACTCCACAAAACAAAAGATAAAATTCCACAAAGAAATGAATCCCACCAAAGAACTATATATAAGAACGAACACCTCTTGCTCTCACAAAATATAGCTCTTTGCCCTCTGTATCCATACAGGTGTCTCTTTTCCCTTAACACTAAATGGGAGAATTTTTTTCTCAGAGGGACCCTGACACACTGAACTCCTATACTTAGATTGAGAATTCCCTACATTTTACAAAGCAAACCCTGGGTGAAGAGTTAGCTATTACCATCTTCTCTGCCAGGAAAGGCTTCATATGCTCAATTTAGGTTGGTAATCACCATCTTTACAAGCTACTAGACACAATTCTGATTGCAGAACCTAGCTCTATAAATGCTAATCATGTTACCTCCAGCCCCCTTTTATATCCTTGACATGCTCCATACCTTTTTCCATGCTCATGCAAATATATGCAGCATATGCAAATTAATGCTATTATTTAAAAGCAGATTAGCTACTGTTTAAGACTCAAGAGGAGAGCAAAGATGTTTAGGTTTAGAAATCAGAAACCACTTTGCTGACCCCAGTGTAGAGACACAGGAGCAAAGATATGTGGATACTCTAAAGTCATTAAGAGGAGAATCTTCCAGCTTTCTAATTTTCTCTCCAACTTATCTTAAGTCATTGCCCTTTGGCCATTGTGTCCCCAAACACCTGAGCCTCATTGTTCATCTTGGCATCTGCCATGTCTGCTTAGTTTAGTTACCTTTGTAGTAGGTCTTCCCATAGTGTGGACCTGCTGTTTGGAGATCTTCTCCTGGCTGGCGCTTTCATAACATTTGAGTCTTAGTCTAAATTACCAGTCTTTCCTGATCTCCCAACTTTAAATAGCTTCCTGGGGGGAAATACAGACTATACATACCACACGCATTTACTTTTTATGTGAATAAATTTCTCTAGAAGGATGCATAAATAATTAACATTTGTTGCTTATGGGGAGGGAAACTGGATAACTGAGAAAAAGGGCCAGGAGAGTGACTTTTCTACATATCCTTTCCTAATTTTTTCTTTAAAATTAGACTCACTGAATATATTATCTATTCAAAAACTTCTTTCAAGAGATACAATTAGAAAGAGAAAAAAATAAATTAGTTCTTTGCTGAGCATTCCTTATTTATTTTATAAATTTTGTTTACAAAACTGCCAGTAGGCGGATTTTCCTCATGGGTCATACTTTGCTGTTCCAGTCTCTGCTTTGTCGTGCCATCTTATTTGATATTCATCCTGGCACTGATCATGTATTTACTCATTTCTTACCAGTTTTTCATGAAAGTGATGCTGTTTTACTTGTCACCATCATATTCCTGCACCTGGAACAGTTTCTGCCCTATAGTAGATGCTCAATAAATGCTTATAGATAGACTGAATTATATTCATATGGGCTGAAGTGAAGAGCAATTCTATTTGAAAGGAGATAAAATGAGATAAGCTTTTGGTGGCTCCCATCTGGGAGGAAATCTGAAGTTAGGTCACCCTCAAGTCCTAACCCTCAGTTCTTGCTTCAAGGAATAACTTTCTTATGCATGCCTGATGCAAAATTTGGTATCTGTCTTCCTAGGACATGTTCCAGAAGATAGGGAAACCAATGGATTTACTTATTCAGTTTAGGAAGGAGAAAAAATGTGTCACACACACCTGGAGAAGCTGCTCAGTTGGTAAGTTGAGCTTTGCAAACAGTTGTCCCCAAGGGATGACAGAATGAACTCTCAACTATCAGATGATTTGGGTAACAGCCAGGACCTGGGAGAGGGGGAGGGGCTAGGGAAGGGAAAGACGGGAGCTTGGCACAGTACGACTTAAGTGGCACATCGCCCTGAACAACAGACTGCATCACCATGTGCTGATTAATTTAAAAAATGTTTCTGAATCAACACATTCTCTGCATGTCCGGGGCTGGGCTTTTTGCAGCCACACAACACATTGGCCAAGAAACTATGGGGTCATGAAGGAGCCATAGCTCTAGACAGATCACCCATGCCACTGCGCACTGCTTGTCCAGGGTAGAGCCCTGCTCCCAGGAGGCTGGCCCTATTTCACAACACTTAGAGGGCATGTAGAAGGACCCAGACTGCAAAACCTCTTTTCTGCCTGGTCAATGGTATGAGCTTCTCTGTCTTCTACCTTTCGCAACATATCTTCACCACCAGAAAGTTCTCACACTCACTCAGAGGCAGATGAGAGGTTCCCAGTGGTATACTCTGGATAAACAGTAGAAAAGATCAGAGTTTTTGAGCTACCTGGACATGGGGTCAATACTGGCTCTTCTACTTGCTAGAAGCATATTCTTGATCAAGTTGTATAAAATCTCAAGCTTTCTCAACTATCTCAACACCTTATAGAGTTATTTAAATTAAGATAAAATGAGGTACATAAAGTACACAAACAAAAGTACTTGAAAGAAATGAGGTACATAAAGTACAAAGAATGGTCTAGGTGTCTAAAATAACAGAGGCAGGAAAACAGTGCACTTGCCCTGCAATGGTTAGGAAGAAAAAAAGACTTACTACTTGCAACTATTTTCGTAAGGCCTCATCTCACCCAGTTTAGAATGTCCTTTCGACTTTCCCAATCAGGGTCTAATCTTGCCATGTTGAGTACTTAGATTTGTCAGCTGCTCTCAGTAGCTGGTTTCCTTGGAGCTTTGAGAACTCATGAATCCTTTCTCCTACCATCAGTTAGACGGGCCCTCTCTCAGTCAAGCCCAGGGTATCCCTGAACCTGAGGAGAATGAGGAGGCCTATGGTTGTAGCCCACACTTCCTCTAACCACTAAGCAGGACTGTGTCTGTGCTGCTGGACTCCTGGAAGGGAACTCATGGGTACTCTGAGTGGAGATTTGAGAGAGCAGTCATCTAGCTCTGCTGCTAATGGTCCCTGTGCTGGAAGTACTTAGTGATTACCAAGTCCCTGTACTCAGAACTGTCTGTATCCAGCACCCAACAGTCCTCTCTGGCTTGTTAGAAGGGAGAGGGGAGGGATCAAAGGACAAGGCCTGGAGCCTGCCTTGCTTTGGGCACATCTGTGCCAGGGTAACATGGGATTTCCTGCCTGAGTGTTACTGAATGAATCATTGTGCTTGTCAAGTGTGCTCACATGTGTGTGGGGCAGGAGGTGATGACTTTAGGGGGTGATGTATATCACCCTGTATCGCTCTGCATATGTGGATGCTCTCGGTATGTATAATATTCAGTACTAAGGGGGCTTCTCAGATTTGTTTGTAGTTTCATCTCCCCCACCTCCCTATTCCTGGAGGGGGAGCTGTAATTCAGCCCTCAGACTACTTAGCTGCATTCCCCTCCCCCAATCCACCAGTCTCTCATTCTGTCATAACAAGGAGCTTTGGCAGAAAGGGAGGGAGCGTGGGTGCTGCAGAGAGAAAAACACCCCAAAATTTCAGTAAAATGGCAAGGGAGATGCCAGCAGAGAGAGAGCAGGAGCCTTCTGTTTCTCACTGCCTGCACTGCTGGGCTGCGGGACATACACCACGGTTTCCTTTCCTTCCTTTCTTCTTTCCCTTCTCTCTCTATGTGATGTTCAGGAAAGGGAGCTGACAATGAGGGGAGAAAAAGGTGTTTTTTTTGAGGTACCAGCATCTTCCGTAACCACTCACACAGGCAGTTCTGGGTTCTGCTCGTTTTAGACAAAACAGGGTGTGTCTGTGTATGCACGTGTGCATGTGTGCATGCATGCATGTATGTGTGTAAAAGAGTTAGTGTATGTGAGTATATGTATCTGTGTGTGTGTGTGTGTTTGAAGGGCAGTAAAGATAAGGGGTAGGTAGAACAAAAAGAAGCTAATACAGGCTTGGTTAAATATCTCTTGGTTGACTATAACCCACACATAAATAATTGAAAATTGACTTATTTGCTTTTTTTTTTTTTTTTTTTGAGACTAGGTCTCACTATTTTTGCCTGTGGAACCACAGGCTCACATTGCCCAGGGTACCACATCAATCCCTGACTCAATCAATCCCCAGCCTCAGCTTCCCAGGTAGCTGGGATTATAGGTGCGCGCCACCACACCCAGCTATTTTTTTGTAACTAGGTCTCGCTATGTTGCCTGGAGCGGGACTCGAAACACAATACCTGGGTTCCAGCCGCGGCTTCCTAGACTGCCGCTTACAGGTAGGCACCACCATGCCCGGCCGAAAAATTGACTTATTTGTGCAGTAGGTTGGCTACTACCCAATATTTTACAACAGTAAGATAAAAATGTGTAAAAAGAAAATCCTCAAAGTTGACGTTTTCTCTCATTCTTTTGAAATTAGGGAATTTCAGTTTAACATTGGCTCTTTTTTGATAAAGTAAAAAACCTCAGGGATACAGTTTTGTTATCATTTTACCTAAATAAGGGCTGGAGTTCATCTTAGTATTATTTGATTACAAAATATTTGAGTTTGTAAACAAGATCCCAAGAGAAATGTTTGTCCCACTCAAGAAAACTAGTTATTTTTCACCTCTTTGAAGGGTCTTATTTGCATTCCAATAATATGGTACTTATAAATCTCTCCTTTCTAGCAATTCATTAAAGCATCTCCTAGAGGTAATACTTTTAAAAAATGGCAAGAATAGCTGGGCATGGTAGCATATGCAATTCATTAAAGCATCTCCTAGAGGTAATACTTTTAAAAAATGGCAAGAATAACTGGGCATGGTAGCATATGCCTGTAATCCCAGCAGCCTGGCAGGCTGAGGCTAGAGATCACTTGAGTCTGCGGGTTCGGAACTACCCCAGGCAATATAGTGAGACCTAGTCTCAAAAAAAAAAAAAAAAAAAAATTGGCCGGGTACAGTGGCTCATGCCTGTAAGCTTCTGCCTATGAAGCAGCCTGGGGTGAGACCTAATTCCAACAAAATAGCTGGGTGTGGTGGTGCGTGCCTGTAATCCCAGCTACTTGAGGCTGGGGATTCCTTGAGTCTGTGGTACCCCGGGCAACGAGAGCCTGTGGTTCCACGGGCAAAAATAGCAAGACCTAGTCTCAAAAAAAAAAAAATTTGGGAAGAATTTATTTCTTTATTTTAAAGCCTTTAGTGGGTTGAAACAGTTTGTCTGGCTTACTGATGGTGTTTCTACGTAATCATAATAATTCCTGACATTTTGTTGGTGCTCATCATGTTCAAGGAACTAAATTAAATACTAATATGATCTCGTTTGGTCCTTAACTTAAATTCAGGTATGGATTCTGAAACTTATGCCTTTCCTCACAGGCTCTATTGTGTCTCTTTATATCTACTACGTAAGGATATCAAAGCATGCCAGCAAGATGAATGACTATACAGGTGCCTACAGAAGGGCTGTGCCCACAAAATTCATGGCTCCTGGTTTTTATTATTATTATTTTTTTGAGACTAGGTCTCACTATTTTTGCCTGTGGAACCGCAGGCTCATGTTGCCCAGGGTACCACATACTCAAGCAACCCGCAGCCTCAGCTTCCCAGGTAGCTGGGATTACAGGCGCACGCCACCACGCCCAGCTATTTTTTGGGACTAGGTCTCACTGTGTTGCCCCAAGCAAGACTCGAACTGTGATCTCTAGCATCAACCACTTCATAGGCTGAAGCTTACAGGCACGAGCCACCATGCCTGGCTTCTTGGCTCCTGGTTTAAACCCAGTCTGCAGGACCAGAGCCTTGATGTTTGTCATCATTTCAGTTTTGTGATGATAATTCCTGTTTTGGGATGGGAAAAAATAAACCCAGCTGGATTATGGCCCAGGAGGATTTACTTCTTTCTGGGACAGCAAGTTTCTTTTTCTTTTTTTTTTTTTTTTTTTTTTTTTTTTTTTTT
>PVHY01021533.1:0-23741 GCA_004024945.1 Uropsilus gracilis
AAATTAAAAAAAAAAAAAAAAAAGAAACTTGGGTCTTAGGCATTTATTTGCAGTTCTATCAATTCATGAGTACTATGCTTAAATTTTCAAACTGTCCAAAATCCTTTGCTTTCTAAATCTGAATCAAGATATAGTCTCTTACTCTGGCCATCTATTTTTTCACCTACCAGATATTGGGAGATTGTTCACTTTCTTAGGTCTTGGTCCATATACCTTAGTTCAGCCAACTCCTTTGTAAGTCCCCCCCCCCCAAATTTGAATAACAGCAACCCTATCTATAAACCATGTCATGACCTTGGACTCCTCTCTCACCCTCCAATTTCTTCTTTGCAAAATAGGGTTAATTTTACCTATGATCAGAATTATGTAAGCATTGCCTGACATCATATTTACAAAATAACTACCAAAATGTCT
This sequence comes from Uropsilus gracilis, assembly GCA_004024945.1. NCBI lineage: Eukaryota > Metazoa > Chordata > Mammalia > Eulipotyphla > Talpidae > Uropsilus > Uropsilus gracilis. The sequence continues at coordinate 415 of PVHY01021533.1, forward strand.
TGTAAATATACATTTAAAAACAAGCTCCCAAGATCATTTGAAGGGGTAACTTAAATTTAGATGCATAAGTTAAAATGTACTTGTCACAATATTATCATTTGGGCATGGGGAATATCCATGTAACACTAATAGTTATCACACTGTTGTTTGTATCTATGTTCCAAGAATTCCTTTCCAAGAATACCTTCAATTCCTTTCCAAAAATTATATTTCAAAGCTATGTTTCAGGGGGTTTTGTTTTTAGGGTGTGTGTGTGTGTGTGTGTGTGTGTGTGTTTATAACAAGATATTAATCTTTGGTGCAAAACTGGTTACATCACTAAGGCAAATTGGTTTCAAATCCTAATCCTAACAGCACAAAGGGGGCAAGAAGGTATTTACATTTTCCCTTGAGTTACCTTAACAGACACAGCAGAGCCTGGGGTCTTACGGGCAAATCTTGAGCTCAGCTGAAGGGTTGTTGGAATTGGGAGTTGCCAATCAGTAGGCCACTTAGAGATCACGAGCCCATGACAGAAATTCAAAACTCTGTTCATACTTCCTCATGAAGGAAGCACCCTGGACGCTGCTAGTGAATTTCAGCCAAGGTTCACATTTCTTTGCCTTTAGTCTGCTTTTCAGTCAATAAAATTTAACTTCTTTGTTCTCCACCCTGGTCCCCCAAACCTTTACAATCCCATTCACTTTCCTAATTAGTGAGCTTGATTTGAGTTTGCCTCCTACTTCCTTGCCAATTGATTAGTGATAACACTGCTTTCTGCTCTCAAGTTTTGGTGTGATCATCTTGTCTATGCATGTCAGGTAGCATCCCTGTGGCTCAAGCACAGTTATGCAAATTAGCATATCTTCAGTTTAATTGGAGTTCAATTATTAGAGCAATTATTATGTCTTTCTATGCAGTGTCTAACACCTGATTTTTTTTTGTTTTTTTTTTTTTTTGGTTTTTTTTTTTTTGTCCTGAAAAATATTTGGGAGATTTGACGTCTCATCACCTGTTGTTACCTTGGGATTATGCGCTATAAATAGTTCTAGGGGAAAATATCTCAAAGTAAAACCTGTGCTATTTTCAGGTCTACTATTTCATAAAATCTTGGCCGCACACTTTGATTCATATTCATTCTGATTTGTTGCTCAAATCATAATATGTCATCTCATGGGGAAGAATCCATGTCAATAAAGAATAATGGTACCTGGACTGTTGTGTATTACTTCTTTACCCACTTATCTCTCCCGTGTATAATTACCTTTTCCATTTAAACTTATCGAGCTTTGGTTGTCAAGAGGGTTATCTGGAAACTTCTAGATGAAAAAGAAAGGAATGAAAAATGATAGAGAAAATAATGTAATAAAATCTAAAAAGAGGAGTATAAAGATTGGGAGAGTGACACATTCACTATTGCAGTGTAAGCAAGTGATATAAAATATAAAGTATAGCGATCATGAAACCAAAACAAAGTGTCATTTTCATTTCTATGATGTATGTAATCTCAATCAGAAGTTTGTTTTTCCCAAGGAATGCTATTGAAACATATGAACATACTTTCTACCAACACGAATTTGCAACTTTTTATTAAATAAAAAATAAACTCTTTGTTCACCAAGATATTTATTTAAGACCCATGAAAAAGAATGTAAACCGGGAAAGCTTGAGGTTAATGTGTAACTGAGAACTGGGACAAGATGGTGTCAGTTACCAATGTGAGTGTCCTGTTTCTTATCTTGGATTTTTTTCTCCTCTAAAATTGGCAGGCTAACCACTTCATTTTCTAATGTTTGTCGTCTTGCACTTACAGCTAGATCCCAGTCATGTGAAAAGTGATTGAGCTTCTTAGCAATTAAAATGTAACCTCCCATCTTTCTAACCCCACTTCCTGTTGCCATGACTAGTCTTTCATCAGCAAGTTGATCTTGATTATTCATTACTCCTTTGTCCTGATAGTATTCATCAAGTGTTCTCTGTCTGTAGCCAAGGTCTCTATGGCCTATAGCCAAGCTCTGATTACCCTTATCATTCCAACTTTGCTAAAACACTGCTTAAATACCATCATCTGACAATAAATGAATAATCAGGAAAATATTCATCTATATAAAAAAACCTAAGTCCAAGATGGTGGTGAAAAATTGAGGATTTTCTAGCAAAGAGAATGCTGCATTTAGTTCATTGCAGAACTAAATCTTCATTTCTTGAGATATGTGTACCATTGAAATGAGATTATGATTTAATATCCATGTGGATTTTCAATTCTGATTCAATAAACATGTATTGGGGCCTTTTCAATGCAAGTGTTCAAAATAGTGTTTAATGCCTTATTGTTGTAAACAAAATCATAAACCTACAGAATGTATAAGGCTGGTTCTATAACATATTTCCTGAGCAAGCAGAGATTAAAGGTAAATTTGCTTAAGATTGTACAGCTAGTAGCAGAACCACAATGATAGTTCCTGTGCAGCTTTCAAGGCCAAGGTTTTTCTGCTTTACCACAGTCTATATAAGTATGCATGGAGAAATAAATAGCAATAAAACACATCCTTTCTGCAAAAAGTAAGTGCCCTTATTTTTAATTTGGCAAAGTTATGAGGTTAGCCACATTCAGTCTCAAAATTCTGGAAAGATATATTTTGAGGGGAATATATTGAGGTTATTATCTCAATAATGTAGGTGGTCCTCATCCAATCAATTAGAAGTCCTTAGGAGCAAAAGGGAAAATAAGAAAAAAAAGTGCCTCAGAAGTTTCCAGACTGATAGACTTCTCTAAATGTTTAATATCTACCAGTCTGCGCAATTGCATAAGGCAATTCCTTGAAATAAATGCATCGGGATATCTATCTATCTATCTATCTATCTATCTATCTATCTATCTATCTATCTATCTATCTATCTATTATCTATATATCTTTTATCTATTTATTCATGGTCCTTTCTCTCTGGAGAACCCCTAACGTGAAATCTTAGGGATGAAGGATAGAATAAGATTAAATGGGCAAAGCAAATGGACTAATGAAACAGTTAAAGAGGTGTGAAATTATACCTCCTAGTCAGTATACACTGTTGTAAACCACTGTTACCAGGATAAAAAAAAAATGCATCTAAAATAATAAAAGAAAAGAAGAAAAATTCCTTGAAAAAAAAAAAGAAACAGCATACTTAGACTCTAAAAATAAAATAGTGGTTCTCAGAGAGGGAAGGAAACGGGGTTTGGAGAAACAGGTCAAGAGGGTCAAGTGGATAGTGGTGAACTTTGACACTGGGTGCAGTGTGGTGCGCACATCTATTCCGTTGTGGGCTCCACTGCGAAATATACAGTATTGCAAACCAATGGTTAATTTTAAAATAAAAAGTGGACTTTTGATGACTTCAGACTGTCCAGCTGGCAGCACAGCTAATGTAAGTATTCCCAATAGTACCAATGTTTATTAGCTCCTACATGTTATAGGTATTTGGGCTAGAGGGTTACAGCAGGTGTGAAAAACAGAGTGTGATTAGATTGCGGTTTTCTGGAGGCAAATTAGCTTCATGCTAAAACCTGCTCTCAAAATCGGAGACAAGGAGACCACATTTCTGCTCTTGCTAGCTAAATTCCATTGAGGAAATCACTCTGTCCTGACACTTGATTTTCTTGTGGGTGGCTTGGGGAATATCGCATCACCGACTTCATGAGAAGGGAAATCAGATGTGATATGATCGGTCAGTTAAAACAACGAACTAACTAGAGTCGTAACTCATGAGTTAAGCACCTCTTTCCTCTTCCTGAATGTACAACACTGGACGATAAACTGGTTGCATTATAAGAAATCAGGAGTAATCTCTCCTTATTTACAGTTACCCAGAGTGAACTGGGGTCCCAAAACATTATAGAATCAGCTGAACAAAAGAGTATATTCACCTAACTTTGTTTAGAGTACATTATTAAAATTATTCCACTTTATTATCAGATATTGTTGCCCAACTCTTACTCTGCCTCATTCATAAGTCAAACTGTAGGATTAGGAGAAAACATCACCTGTGTAGAGTTCAATACTCAGTTTCAGCGCTCACTGGGAGTCTTGGCTAGGATCCCCCATAGAGAAAGGACGCTGATGTAAATGTGAGCAACTCTAAGAGATATATCAGACGTGTATTTGTGTCTGAATTGTCTTCTTCAAAACAGTCACACATGCGACATGGCGCCTTCCATAAAAAGGAACTTTTGACCGTGGTGCAGCAGCTGACGGTCAAAGGGTGAGTGCAAGGTGAGTCAGGATTTTCCTTCCATCAGCCTGTAGAGCCAGCACCTGGGGTGTGGCATCTTCCCTGTGATTGTGCGGCCCAGTGGGTGTGCTCATGTGTAAGTGTGCACACCTGGGCCTGGGGGCGTGGTGATAAAGGGGGTACAGAGAGAGCAGGAGAGCAAGAGCGTGCGCAGAGCACCAGGGCGCGCACAGGCGAGAACGCCAGAAAGAGAGCCCAGAGAAAGAGCTCGAAGATTCCTGGTAGTGTAGGGGGCCTGCCCACCCTGCCTGTTGTGTCTGTGGAACTGCTAGAACTAAAAAGGATCCTCCGTAGCTTGGCGAGCCTGATGCTTGCACTAAGTTGGCGTCCCAAGCAGGCTGCTTCCTTGGTGACTGGTGGACAGGATGTTTACCTTACAGTGAGCCACATTCCAGTGTGACTTGTCCCTGTTAGCCCCTCCTAAGGTCCTACACCAATGCAATAGTAGACTCCAGTGACTGGGAACTCTGCCTCCTTATGCATCTAATTCCCAAATGGCGTTCTTTGCTGTGGTCCACCAATTTACACAATATACAGATGTGATAATGATTCACCATGTTTTATACACAGAACACCACACGTTGAATTTTTACAGTATCTCACACATTGTGCTAGTCATTTCCAAAAACATTCTCTGATTTCATCCTCACAATAGCCTTAAAAGTTCTAACAGAAAAGTGACATATATTACAGATACATATCTAAGGTACAGAAAGGTAAACATTACATTGAACTCTGAATTCAAATTATAGATGCACAAACTGAAGGCTCAAGACATGAAAGGAGATTCTCCAAGTAATAACAGTAAATAACAGCTTCATAGCAGAACAATACGTTCTAGAACAGGACTGATTGTGATTGCATAATCAATGCGTTGACAATTACTGGTGCTCATTAGAATTTGATGATGTGACAGGTGAAGATGACAGACCACCAGCTTGGCACTAAGAACTATAGATGTGCCTCTGGGGCTGGAGACGAAGATGGGTGGACTTGGACAGGTAAAACTGTGTTTAACTGAAATGTAGTGCAGTTACTGCAGGAGCAAATGAATTCTCAGCATCTGAGCTACACTGACTAGCTTCACATTCCCAATTCAATATTTCATTTATTTATTTATACACTCAACCATTCGTTCACAAAATGTGGGATGCCAAGTGTGTGTCAGGAAATACTCTAGATGCTTGGAATAGAAATGAGTAAAACAGATAAAAATCCCTGACTAGGTGGGGCTTAAATTCCAGTGGCGAAGACAGACAATAAACAACAAGCACAGTACATAAGTAAACATATAACTCACTGAAAGGTAATAAATGCTATGGAGAAAATATAGAGCAGGTTAAACATGAACTTGAGGACAGGGAAATAAGGTATAATTTTAAATAGGATGCTCAGTTAGGCTTCGTGGAAAAGGACAACCCAACAAAATCTTGAAGATAATCTAGGCATACACTAGAAGGAGGGAAGATTCCAGACAAAGCAAGCAGTAACTAGAAAGGTTAGATAACAACTGGCATATTTGTGAAACAGTAAGATCAATTTGGTTTTGTTTGCCTTTGTTCAACATGTCCGTAATTTTCATTAGTGGTTTTTAAACATTGATAACATACATTATTAGTTCTAGCATATACATTATTATAATATATTTGAATTATCATGTGGTTGTATTTTAAACAATAATTTCTAGTGGCAACTCTAAAGGGTTATTCCTAATTTGCAATAATAACAGATAGGTAGGGATGTATTGTCAGTGGGAGAAAAGCAAAGTGGTTGGAGGAAAGAGTAAAAGGTGAAAGCAAAGGTGATGGGCATAATGGCACAGTTGAGGTTAGAGTGACGAGGGTGTTATAAAGATGTTGGGTTCTATTCTGAAAGTAAAGGGAGTCATTGGAGGATTCGTAACAAAAGAATGATGTGGTCTGGTTTACATTTTAGCAATAGTAGCACGGATGTTCTGTTGGATAAACTGAAGGAAGGAAGTTATCAAAGCAAGGATATTCGTTAGTAGACTAATCCAGAGAAAGGACAGCTGTGGCTTGACCAGAAAGGTAGCTGTGGAATTGGCAAGAAGCAGTGCAATTTAGGTAAATTTTGTAGAGCTAAGATTTTGAAGATAGAAAACAGAAATAAAGATGAGGTTTGAGCATTTTGGTGCAAGCAAATGCTTTGAAGCCATAAATTGAATCAGTGTGTGGCGCACATTTTATTTTATTGTATTTTTTTACAAAGGGATAACAATGTTGTTTAATCTGAAATTAATTTGGAAAAATACACCTGTCAGAATAGACAAGGAAATGATGAGAATCAAATTGCCTTAGCAGATATTAAAATATGCACAGAATTGTTGTAATTAAAACAGTAAAACACAGAAACAAATAGATCAATGCAATAAACAAAAATGCAGAAAGATATATGATGAAGGTGGTGTTTGTTTGTTTTTAAGTTTAAATGAGTCTTTTTTATTTTCTTTCTCCAGCTACAATTGTATATACAAAGGCACAGCACTATGGTAATGATTTTATGTGGTGCTGTAGTAGCAAAGAGCATGGCTAAAAGTATATATTTTATTTTATTTTTTTACATATTATTATTATTTTTTTATATAATTTTATTTTGTTCTTTGGGTTACAACCAGTCTGTTATATAATTTCCCCCCTCCCTCCTCCCTCCAGTGCTCCCTCCATTCTCTCACACCCCACTCTTTGTTATTTATTAGCTGTGTTGAGTCCATTAGTCTCTTTCCTATGTTAGTGTCTTTTCTCTGGGTGAGGGACTGCGTTGTTGGGTCCCGGCGCCCCTTGCTGTTAGATTTTCAGTCTTAAGTTTGCGTTGGGTGGCCAAGTTATATTCGTTTGTGATCTGTCCATGTTTTCTTGCTGCAGGCCATCCTCTCCAATCCAATCCCCTCGCCTTTGTTTTGCTGCTTTTCTTTATGGGTCTGGTGTCGGGCTTTGGGGGTCGCCGGTGTTGGTCAAGAAATTTCTTTGAGTTCAAGCTTTGAGACTAGGTCTTGCTATATTTGCCCGTGGAACCGCAGGCTCTCGTTGCCCAGGGTACTACAGACTCACGCAATTCCCAGCCTCAGCTTCCCAAGTAGCCGGGATTACAGGCGCACGCCACCACGCCCAGCTATTGTTTGGAACTGAGTCTCGCTACAGGCCCCAGGCGGGACTCGAACTGCGATCCCTAGCCCCAGCCGCTTCCTAGGCTGAAGCTTACAGGCATGGGCCACTGTGCCCGGCCCATGAGTTCAGGCTTCTGTGAGTGGCCTTTGAAGGTAATCTCCTCTGCTTCCTTTGGCAGTTTTGGTGTGGGGCCCATTATCCCCTCTTTGGTCATCCTCTCCTCTCCCTTAATAAGGGGAGAGTGTGTTGCTCTCCTTGAATATATCTCCACGTTGAAATCCCGAGTTGTGGCCCAGCCAGTGTAGAAGCGCGCCTGGTGACATCATGTCTCTATGGTTGTCTTACTTATACTGGTTCATTTGGTTGTCCATCTGCTGTGTCCAGGTCCAGTCTGTGGGCTGGACTTTTGCCTGGTCCCTCACCCGTTCTATGTTGGGGTTGCTGTTGCATCTATTCTGGTTGCTCTGAAGTTTAGCTGGAGTAAAAGAGAGATGGAGTGTCGTCCCCCCCCCCCCGCTTGCCTGCAGGTCCGGGCACAGGGGCGGGCCGACCTGGGACTGCTGGCCCCTCCATGCGCCCCGGCTTCCGGGGGCTGGGGGCTTCACGGTGCCGCCTAGGCCAGGCCGGCTTGTCGGGTGGGGAACCGCCCCCCACTCTGTTCTCCCACGGGAGAGCTCACCCAGGTGTGCCCAGACACTCCTCGCACCCCGCTGGCTAGGGAGTCCGGAACGCCAGGGCCCCCACCTGGGCTGCGGGCGGCCGCCATCGCCCGCTGGCGGGCATTTTAAAAGAAAACTTAGAATTCTATTTTGGTAAGATGAAAGCATACACATGACATATATTAATATCTACACTTCTCCAAGGAAGTCTAAAACATCATTGAAGCTAAATTTCCCTCCCATATAAAATGGAGGTAAGAGTGATATGTGCCTATCAAAATGCATGTGATAACTCAAATAATCTACTGCATGTAAAATACTTAGTATGCTGCCTGGCACACAGTGAGGCCTGTGTTAGTGATTAAAAATTTTAATAATGCAATTTTTTTGATTCAGATATTATGGTATCCACTACTATTGGCTGTGATACCATTTCTGGAAACAGACATTGTGGAGTCAGAGGCCAGTGGTTGTATTTCTTGGTCTTCTTTCACCTGTAAAATAGGAATAAAATATTCCTGCCTCATGGGGATGAGATAACACATATACAGGTCATGTGCACAAGATATATGTCTTCATTACCAATAATCTCTCCATGTGTCTAGAACAACAAAACATATCCTAGTAATGGTGGTCTAGAGAGAGAAAAAGAAAGACAAGGAATTGACAGCCTAAAGTTTGGCTCCATCTACTTTACTTCCTGAACTTGGACAAATCCATTAGCATGAAAAACATTTCTTGTTCTTTATCGTAACTTTTAGAATCCATGGGAATAATAAGGTGAAACACAAGACCCAGCCAAATGATAGACAGTAATGTGAGTGTTATCTGAATTATGCCACTGCCTATGTGTGGATGGGCTAATGTTAAAAACTCATGCACAGTATCCCAGGAAAATGGGATAACGTAACCGCTTCTAAGAGGCTGGGGGAAAGGACTGTGCTAAGAAATTCTGACTAATTAAGGTACCCATCCCCTGTACAGCATCTAAAGCACATGCTGTGGGTAATAAATATTATGTAACACCCCCCACACACACACACACACACAATGGTCTGTTAGAGTTGCCAATTTCAATTGTCTATTGATAATTACCAATGTATTAGCTAATTGTACCTAATCCCATTCAGGGCTCTAGTTAGAGACTACCCTATAAAGCAGCTTGAGAAAAATCAGTCTCTATCTCTGCACAATAAGTGTGGTAATAAAGGTATAAGCAAAGGAAGTAGAAAACACAATCTGCAATCGCAAGAATATTCGTTCTTTCTCCAGCTCTCTTTCTGAGAATAATCCTGCGTGAATTCTTTTGACTCTAGAATTTGAGGCCCTTTGTGGCATAGACTATTGGTTTTTCTGCTCTTTGTCTCCCTAGTGCCTGATCCAGAGTGAATTTTCAACATCTACTGAGAGAAAGGAAGAAAGGAAGGATGGAAGGAGGGAAGAAGGAAGGGCAGGCTGACTGCAGATAGAAGGTGTGAGTGTTTAGTTATAAATCAAAGAGTCTGCATATTTTATACAGTTTTTTCCCAGTATGAGGCCACAAATGGGCTATTTTCAGAACAGCTTTGTGAATCTTGGGTTGCATTTTTGTAAAATGGTTTGGCTTGGCTGAACAACTGTGGTTTCTGTATATATGCAAATAGGAACAAATATGAGCAGGAACTTTTTATTGTAATAACAATTCAAAGTGACACACCAGCATCTGGATGGAAATTTCTCCAGCTGCACAGCTCACTCTTTATTGTAAGCAAAACAATCATTTCAGCCATAGAACTGGGCCTGAGGAGTGGATAGAGACTATTTGGTGGAACACCATAGGATCAGCTAATAACCATCCCCTCTGAATCTATGAGTAGGGAAGAGAAAATTCTTATGTGGAAGCAGTGTAGTGGAAAAGGCATGCTCTTGGCATCAAACTGAATTTGGTATTGTGCCCTGGATTCACCACTTACTATTTGGGTCACCTTGTGCAGATTATATAATCTTTTTGAACCCATCATTAAGCTCAGAAGAAAAGTGATAGTTACCTCAGATATTGCTGAGAATTGAAGAAAATGCATGAAGTTAGTTTGATATAAGCACCTGGCCCAGAACAAACATAGGTAGGATAGGGTAAGTGGTAGCTGCTATTCCCAGGAGGTTTACAAAGGATGATAATCAAACAGAGTGGTGTAAGCAACATTTAATGCACATATGTTTGGACCAGGTTCATTTGGTGGTGTTTTCATTGCACATTTTGAGTTCTATATGTCACAATATATAAAAAAATGAAATAGAACATATCTAAGAGGATAACCAAGAACACATCTCTCTGACATGATGGCAATTATTGTGTGACTACCTTGATGGTTAAAGATCCCTACCTACTGCTTTTGTGCTAATTTTCTAGGGACTCCATAGTATAGTACCAGAGGCTGGGTGGGGTGGCATACACCACTGAAATGTATTTTCTCATAAATCTAGATATTTGATCTGAGATCAAGGCATAGACAGAGTTGGTTCCTTCAACCCAAGGAGAGAGACAGAGGTCTCTCTCCTTGGGTTGTAGATGTCATCTTTCTGTGTTCTCACAGCCAAAAATGAACCTCTCGTAGAGCTTCAGTTCATCAGTGCTTTTCAGTCTATACTTCTGCTGACTTCATTTAATTCTTATCAATCCTTAAACTGGGGACATCCAGGGGGGGAAATGTGTAATTAAAGGTAGGAAAATATAAATTCTTTTTTTCTTTCTTCTGTAATTTCATCTTGATTTCTCATGGAATATTTTTATATGTTATTCAATATCATTCTAAGTAAAGAAAAAGTAAAATTTTAAATTGTTAGCATGCATTTTGCTGTTGATCTTTACTGTGTGTAGTTCCAGTTTTAAATAAAAGAACATGTAATTTTATTTTGAAAATATCAAAATATACAATTGATATGTCAATACTCACACATGAGTATTAGTTTGTTCTTACCAGCACTGTGGAAACAGTTCACAAGATTAAGCCAACCATGTTTATTAAAATTCTTAGTATACACGTTGTACCAACACCCTAGCTTTAGCTTCCTGAGGAAGAAAAGATCGAAAGGAAAACGAACTGTGTGTTTTCTTTCCCTTTTCTTCCATGTAATCATTTTCAGTGCAAATAGTTGCCTAACAGTGAAAAGGGAGATTAAGGAAAAATAGGAGAGGGCTAATTAGCTGTTTGTACTTTTGAGCATACCTCAGTCTTCTGTCAACATGGGAACAAGAAAGGAAAGTGGTGCTTGTGAGGAATCTTGGAGCATGACTTACTCAGACATGGCATGCTGGTACTCACTTTGCGTTTTATTCAACTCCCATGCATCATGGGTCAACCAGAAGTCAGAGCTTATGAGGCAACACAAATGCAATATGCCAGCGGGGAGGCTAGGAAGAGCCAAGGAGAAACATATTGTGTATATCTCCTGAGGACACAGATATGCTCCATTATTCCTTTGACTCCACTGCAAAACACAAGTTCATAGATAAAACTACTAAGAATTCTAGTATGGTGATGACAGGCATTAAACTCATCATAGGTCCTGAATACTAGGTAAGATGCAACGAAAAATACATGGTGAGCTTACAAATGCTTAATGTACAGGAAAAAGCAAAGGATGGTAGGGCCCACAGTGTCTATCTCCCTGCCCACAATCAGCACCTGTGTGCCATTAAGTGGGTGGTGGCCACACTATGCTGATAGTACTCGATGAGGGTATCTATATATCACCACAATTAAAAATATTTTTTAAATATCAAAATAATAAAATTCAGCCTACAGAACTTTCTTAGTTGCTTAGGACTAACACAGATTTTTAGAAACAGTTAAAAATAGTATTAGAGGATTATAGTTAGGAAGTTTGCTGCCCCCGTGGTTTTAAAAATATATGCATATATGGAATGTGTCTGTTTACATTTACACACAAATTAATGTTATACATAAATAAGTGTATATAGTTTGTGTTTTATATATAAATTATAAGTACTTATATGATATAAAATATGTAAATATATATTGTGTTTATTATAGATGCAATAATGTATACATGCATATGCTTATGTAAAAAGATTCAGGATGAATCCTAAAAATGGGAACTATGACCAAAATCAATGCTTTCACCTTCATTCTGCACCCCATTTGGAATACAGATGTGATGGATGGCAATCCAATAACTACATTTTTGTAATGTAAAGAGATCTTTGAATTTATACAACACATTTTTGAAATGTAAAGAGAGCTTTGAATTTATTTGTAGTGATGCCATGAGGTTACACTTAGCAGGAATCAGTTTATCTTTTGTATTATCTTATGAAAAATATATTCTTTAGTGTGAGAGTTCCAATTATATATCATAATTATTTAACTAGAGGAGAAATTATCGTTGTACTTCTCACTAGAATGTTTTAAGAAATATTTCAGGAAAAACAAATAGTATTCATTATTTTTCAATCAGTTTTGCTGTAACAGATTGGTGAACACAAATGCATTGGCTATCCAAGCATTTCCACTTAAAACTATTGCTCATTCTTTTTGGTTCAAATTAGTCCACATGGTAATCATCTGTAATTCACTCTATCCATTTAAAGGACTATCCATTATTCATCACACACACACATATGCACACACACACACACACACACCACAATACACACAGTGGAAACAATAATTCATTCTCCATCAGAGGCTTATACCTAATTCAGTCTTGCTCATAAGCTTTCACAGCATACCAGATGCGATACCACAACTAGTTTCACAACATACTAATTTCCTGGGATTTGAAGAGTCTCTTTGAATAGTCATTTCACAATGTAACCCCCTAAATGAACTCTCCTCTCATTCTCCTCCAACCCAGATGTAGCTAGGGAAAAGGGAAAGAAGCTGTATGCTCTCTCAGCACAGAATGGGGAAACCAATACTTCTGCTGTACACTACAACTGGGCAGTGGTGACACGGGAGTTGGGTTGCGGTTATCTATCCAACCATGTGTCCGCACGAATCCTGCCTTATTACTCATACATACCATGTTGGACCTGGTACAGAATAAATCCGAACTTCCCAAGGGCTTAGCCATCTCCATCAGGCTACTAACCTTGGCATTATCAGGTTCTTTTATTCTATCTGGGAATTTCTACTGATGCCTGATCCACCCCCACTTCCTTTATTGAGAAGGAACCTAAGAATATATGCTTTCAACATTTCTACAATAGCTGAATGTTTCTTTTCAATCCTACACTCTTCCAGGGCCAGAATAATTCATTACACTTAGTTTATAACAGCCACCTGCTGTTCAAATCAGCCACACTCTACACTTGTTAAGAGTATTTGGGGTAGAGGGAACTGAATCAGAAATTAACAAGTATGAAAATATATGCCAATAGACTTTATATACGCCAATAGATATAATCTCCTTAATTTTAAGTATATAAAAACCTATGGCGATCTCATATGCAGACACAATCTCAAGAAAACTATAAAAGTTTTAAAAAACATTTTTGCGTAGTGTCAATTGTAGGCACAAGGTTTTGTCAAAATATTTTAAGGGAAGAATATAGAGCAGACGAAAGCAAGTGAGATGAGCACTAGATATCAGCTAGACAACATGGTATGAAAAAGGGGCAAAACAAGAATGTTGCAACTAGACCAGCTAAAACAGCAGAAAAGAAATGGAATGTATATAAGAAAATCAAGTAACACATGCAGTTTCCAGAATATAGAAAGTGTCGCATTTGGGTTTAAATGTCTTGAAATGAACAGTACTGAATGAGAGTGTCGAGCTATGGTCTGTAATTCCTGAACTGTGTAATTAAAATGTTTAAGAGTATGTCCTTCTAATGGGGAAAGATGTTATACCATGGTTCAAATGCATGGAGTGCATTTCAGAAATCAAAATGAATTTAATTTGACAATCCCCAATTACTCATTTCACTCATTCTAATATGGTATTCACTTTGAAACAAAATTAACGTTGGTACTTTAATTTTGCATAGTTGATAATATATTGGTATATAGCATTAATGATCTATTGATTGGTTGGCCAACTTCCAACATAAGTAGGTTTCAGTTTTCAATAAAGGGATATGTCAGTCAACAAAATATTCCCACACTTGGGCATTATTCCTGAGACAATTAGCATGGCAGCCATATGTTCATATCTCTAATAACATATAGTTTGTCCTTCTCATTTTCTCATGAAAAAATGCAACCCTATGTTTGATTTCAGACATTCCATACTCATGCCATCAGAGTTGTAAATGATGGAACTTTCAGATTTATTAGGCGCTTTGAGTATGGAATAAACTTGAACTATTGATGGCAATAACATACTTAACTAGGGGTCAGTTCCCCCATCTATTTCAGCTACTGAGAAAACACACACACACACACACACACACACACACGGTCTTTTCAAAAATCAACATGCCCTAAGAAGAATTTGATAGTAAGAGCAATTTGGTAAGGAAAAGTTAACGTAACGTACTGTAATATGTACCACTTATTGTGTTAGAAGTTTTCAGAAGAGCCCTTGGTATAATGAAACTCAAAATGTAAAATAATACCACATAACAGACAAGCGTTTCACTGAACGTAGGTGGAAATGCCCATCTACATACATCGTGGTGCAAAATCTCTGTGTCCTCACAGTGGCATTGTTTTAAATATATATATATATACACTATATATTATATAAATATAATATATTATATAAATATATCTACATATATAAATATATAATATACATACATATATATGTATATATATGATTAATCTTAAAGTACAGGCTGCGTGTCAGGATTGGACAATCTCTCACAGGAGTGAGGGCCACAGAGGGGAAAGGTGGCCGCTGTCTGATGCGAGGCCTGTTGGCGTCCTGAGGAAGTGCCTGTGCACCTATCCTCCGCATAGGCCAGGCCACAGCAGGTGCTGGGTGAGGGGGTTCTGGGAGCCATGCTTACATCTGTAACGGGTCGCGTCAGGCTGTGTTGGGCCTCAGGCTGCAACACATAAGTGGCAGCAGAGAACAGGACCATTCACTTCGGTGGCTCTGGTTGCAAGTGCGTGTGACCCGCTGGGGTAGTGGTCTCTGGGCGTCCACGCCGTCGTGGCAGTGGTGGCTGGGTGGGGTCTGGGTCAGCCGTGGGCCGCTCTCGCAGAGGCTGGGTATGCTTGGGCAGGAGCCGCCGTGGATGCTGGGACAGGAGCTCCCACAGCCGCACTAACTGTGGTGAGCATGCTGAGGAACAGGTCTTGGAGAACAGGAGGTGGGGGCTTAGGCAACTGCAGTCCATACAGGTGAAGGTGCCCGGCCGTTGGCAGTGGAAGCTGTGGGCCACTGCAGCCACTGTGCTGGTGTTGGCTTTGCAGGCGGTGAAAGGGCCCTCTGCAGAGCAGGCCACTGGGGCCCTCTGTAGAGCAGGCCACTGGGATCTCCCCTGAGGAACGCTCGGTCTTTGCTGGTGACATTCGCAGGGACGGTGAGGCTGTGGAGAGCGCTGCAGGGGCCCTCGGCATGAAGGCTGCTGGGTCCTCTGCAGAGGAGGCCGCAGGGGATGGCTGCCCTTCTCTGCTCCCAGCTGTCTCTGCTCCCAGCTGTGTGGAGGCCTCAGGTCTGCCAATGGACTTGCAGTAGGTCCCTTCCATTCATCCTGAAAGGCTAGGGGAGCTGGTCACACCCCTTGGAGGCCTTACCCATGAGAAGAGCTTGCAACCTGAAGGGATCCCTCGCAGTGCTCTCTCACTGGCTGAGAGAGGCAGGGATGCGGACACAAGGAGACTATTCCTACCTCGATGTGTCGTTGTTGTTTGATTTTTGCTTTGTTTTTGCTTCGCTGTGTCACTGCAGCTTCTTGACTCCAGAACATTCTTAGAGCTGTTTTCCTTCATGGGCTACATTCCATTCGATATGTGTGGGAAGATGAGGGCTGGCATCTCCTACGCTGCCCTCTACGTGACACCACTCTTGCACCCGTTTCTTATCCCACTTGTCCACCTGGAAAGTACCTATTCATGACCTTGGGATCTCATGCCTTTCTCCTCCATACTGCAATATGGCCAGCTCTCCTTACTTCAATATCTTACTACTTTTACCATCACATTTAGAAGTTACTTGGTTTTTTATCTTGCTGACATAGATTCTGTCTTCCACTTTATTATTCCATTTGTGAGCTGCTGAAAGATATGAGGATAAGAACTCAACTTTTCTGGTGCCTCACACTCCCATTAAGTTCATCCCTGAAAATGGTGTAACATGTGTTAGCATGGAAGAGGAAAGGCACCAACCTATCATTTTTGTGTTGCTATTGGAGTTACCATTCCTTGTGAGCACAACCAGTGCTAGTTGGAGGGCTGGTTTCTTTTACACTCGGTGAAAATACATTTCACTTATAAAGGGGGGTGTTTTACAGTGAAGGCAATTTTTTACTTCTATAAGTCTATTCTACAGCTGTCAGATGCTCCTTTCAAATGATCACAAAATAAGAAGTGCCTGCATAGTGCATTAAGAAAAGAACATTTTTTTCAGGTTTTTCCCAGAACTGGCCATGTTAGGTTGAGACTTTGAGCTGCTAACTTGAGACTACCCACCATGGGAATTGTAGGGAATAAATTTCTGTTGCTTCTTCAAGAAACTCAGGCTTTACAGCATGCATTGGAATAACTTCTGTGCTTGTTTAAAATGTCTACTCCTGGGTCCTACCTTGTAGCTCCTTATTCTGATTTTCTGGGAATGATAGCCAGGAGTTGGCATTTTACATCAGCATTGAAATTGATTTCAATGGACAATGATAACTACCCTAAGCCCTCGAGGTGCCTAGATCTCTGCTCTGAGAGTGCCATTCTCCACGCAGCAGGATCCATTTGATTGCACATGCACACATGTGTGGTCTTGCAGCTGACAAGGAGACCAATCTTGACCTCAGGTGTGAGGAATTTAAGGAGTCCTCATCCTATGGCCAGGTAACTACATATTGGAGCCTCTTACTCTGAGCTTGAGTAATCACCAAGCAATGCAAGGCAGGGACTGTGCTCTCTGGCTCAGTGGAAACCCCATGTGCTGTGGCACCAGAGCATAAAATCACAGTTGTCTGTTTATTTTAAATCAACTGGCTTCCAAGACACAAAGGAAAAATAAAACTGGGAAGATTTACCTTTGAATGTATTGTCATGGATGAAGAAAAATCAGAAAAGCAACAGGAAATAAGAGTAAGAGATTGAGTCCTCCCATTCACTGGGAAAAGACAAACACGCACTCTCAGGATATCGGACTAAGCTATTCCTGACAAGCTAAGAATGTTCTGGAAGCCAAAACAAGTAGGGACCTCAGATATGACATCACAGCTCTCCCTCAGTCAGCCAAACAGAAGTTACCACAGCAGAAATTACCAGTGAAGATATAGAGGTCCCTCTTCTGTGGCAATACTGTTGCCCAGAGAATTCTGGGTTCACTCCTCAAATTGGGGTCCACAGAGCAGTAGCACAAGCATCACTAGAGGCCTTGTTAGAAATGTGAGTTCTTAGGCTCTATTTCAGACCCCCTGAGTCACAATTTCACTTTAGCAAGAGCCCTACAAGAGTCAGATGTTCGTTAAGTCTGAGGAGCAACAGCCTGTTCTAGAAACATCAGGATTTCCCAAATACAGTCTGTGGTATGAGACACTCTTTAAGTAGGGAGGGGGGCTGAAGGTTCAGGGCTTTACTACCCACCTGAAACTCTTTCCACTTGCATTGCAAGGCAGCTCGATGAAGGTGGCAATGACTGTGAGTCTTCAGAGTTGAGCTGTAGCTTTGGAAGAGCGAATAGAACTGGGTCAAGGCCAGGCTTGCTTATTTATTGACACTGCAATGTTGAGATGAACACTTCACCTCTACCCTCCTCAGTTTCTTCAGTGGCAGAAGAAGACTTTTACAGAAGTCAAATTAGATAATACATATGTGGGTACATTATAAATTCTTACGTACATTTTTTTACTATGTGGATGGTTCTCAAAACTGTTTTTCTAATCTAAACTCTCTCAAGTACAAATCCTAAGTTTATGCTGCAATATAAAGCTTAATGGAAGTGAATTGATGGGGTTTGGGAAAGAAAACCAATCAAACTATCCAGTCAAGAGAGCAACAGAGGTTGAGGCTCAGATTAACAAGTTGAAATTCTAATAAAGTGTATAAGGATAGTAACACTGTTGTTCAGTTTCATATTCCCCTAGGACACTGACCACACTGAGAAGAGACAGGCAGCATGCCAGTCCAGGGCTGACTAAGTAGCTGATACACAATAAATTGAATCTATAGATTCTTATATGATAGAGCGGCATCCTTGTACCTGATAGATTTCAACAAGGTGGAATCAGAGACACAAATCATTAAATATGTGATTGGGAGGTCATAAATGTCTTATCACACTTAATGACGTATCTCTTCCACAAGCTTCATTAACAGATTCCAGAAGCCTGGTTAGCAGATTCATCTAAAGGTTATGACTACCATCTGAGCATAACACTATCCTGCAGAGTTTTCAAAACTACAGGGACATCAATCATTTCGATGCAGACAAAGGGGCACTGGAGTGTAGTAAGAAAAGAGAGAGAGAGCATGAGAGAAAAGGTTGCAGAATGTCACTGAAGAACTGCAATCCTGTCCTTTTCAATTTTCACTCCTAGGAAAGCCTGGCAGTGAGATCTGAGTTGCAGATACGTGGCATTGGCAAGACCAGTACATGAAAAGGGCAAAACTCAGTGTTGTATCTTCCAAGAGACAGATGCCCCAAACTGTGCTCACCTTGAACACAACTGCACACACTCAACTACCCAGCCACATCTGCAGTCAGTTTTCCAGCCCTCTCTGTACTTGCATCATGTCTTCAAAGCTCTTATTCAAAAAGCAAAGTCTTCTTTTGGTGTAGGTTTCATTCTTCATTGACTCTTGGAGATGGGAACACGTGGGAGCTAGAGCCCCAAATCCATTTCAGACCATTAACTCCAGCTTTTGGATGACAATGGAAGATCTGGAGCCCATCAAGAAGCACCAGTTCAGAGGGGGAAACACTTAATTCTCCCTGACATCTTCTAAACTATCACCATAGAATAGAAACTCTGGGTAAAAAAAAAAATGGGGTGTCGCCAACAGAGATGGGAACATCAGGTGGCAGAGAGAAAGAGGAATGATACTGTACTAGACAACTTTTGAGACCTTATTTGTTAGTTTGTTTATTACTAAAATGCTATTGGCTTACATACTTGTTAATACTTGAAAATAAAATTCTATCATCCTTGGCATGGATTGCCACCACACAAAGGAATACTATAAAAAAGCTTTTGGGCCCGACAGATATGCACTAGAAAACTATTGCTATGTGGTAGCTATGTGTCTGTGGACAAGTTACTTCCTATCTCTGAGCCTTCATTTCCTCAACTCAAAATAATAGAAGGGTGTGCCAACGTGGTGAGATCAACTGCAAGTTCTTTGATACACAGATATACACAGACAGGGAGAACCTGCCTCTAACACAATTTGCAATATAGGAATTGGGTCACAATCCCATGCTTAACATAAATTCCACTCAAACACCTAGATTTCTTGAATTCTAAAGAAACGGTGAGCTCAGGAAACCCCTCTACTTTCTGCTTCCAGTATGCAACCCTTGTTTGAGTGACTGTGTCTCCGTGCCACTGGTGCTTCAAGATCATGTGGTTCAAGGGGACTTTTAAGAAACAGAATTAAAAGCAGAATCCTGCCCAGTGGATTGCAGCCTAAAACACTTCTGTGGCTAATCCCTAGGCCATGCCTCTCCAGCGTGTGGGAAAGTGCTGTTTTAAACTGTTGACTCAGCTTAAAAACTCTCGTGTTTCTTTGTCCATGGCATAATATATCCTCAGGCTGTGTGTATGTGTGTATGGGTTTGCATACACACATTTTCAGGCCATTCAATAAACCATTAGAGTGAATTAAACCACTGAGCCATGTGTATTTTAACACTGAATATTGTGTCTCTGAAAATAAAATCTGAATTCTATTTAGTTTGACAGAAAAAGCACTTTCCCTGGGAGTCTTTTTGATAATCTTTCCTTTGCTCGGAGAAGTCAGGTAGAAAGGGAGCTCCCATTTCCTCTGGATGTTATCAGACTCACCCTGCAACTCAGAGCTCATAAGTCCCACCTTGTGTTCATGCCTCTGACCCTCCTCCCCAAAGCAAAATGCTTCTTGGAACAAATGAAATCCTGATGATATTATAGACCTTACCAGCTCTTGAGGTAATGTATTTTAGAATTCTTCAGCAACTTAGAAATCAGAAGGATTAAAAACTTTAGAGGCCACCTTCCTTCAATGCTTTCAGGCATTCCACAGTCCTCCAAACACAACTGTAAAATTTCATCTTCGGTTGACATTTAAGAAAAATTTGTTTCTTGATGGTTTTGTAACGATGGTTTATGCTTCAAAGATGAGGAGTTTGACAGAAGTATTTTTCATCATTATCTATTCATCAAGAAAGCTGGTATTGCCCTAGGTGAGCCATGTACACCAGCATTCCTGCACCAGGCATCCAAAACAGGCCCATTAACACAAATGGAAGTAATACAAGCAATGCAAATTTATGGAAATATTTGAAATTATGATGAATTCATACAAAGAAATGTTAAAATGATTCTGATACAGGTAGGTTTCAAACAAAACATTAAGGATTCAGCTTCTGCCTCCATAATCCAAGACAGATGATGATGCCGATGGCTGCTTTTTATGGCATTTAATTATTTCATTCTCATTAGAGGTGGTTATAATGTTTATCACATCAAACAAATGGGTAGAGATAATGTGAATTGTAGGCATCAAACGAGACTCAGTTTGGACTCACTCTCTGAATATGGGCCTTAGAAACAGAAATATCATTTCAATCAACATTTGCTATCATATTCAGTAATCACTAGTTGTAGCTTATGGGGCCCTGAATTCTTTATGACTACCATGTGGCATCTTCCCCCAAAGGCTACCTGCAATTCTAGAGACCACTTGTCTCTAGTTTCTTGTCACCTTATCTGTCCCAGTATGGCCACTAGCTTTATCAGGATATCAAGGAGAGTCTCTAAGATCTCTAGAAAGATGAAGTTTAACACAATATAGTGCTTATATAAAATATTATATACAATATAATATTTTACTATATAATATAGTAAAATACAATGGCTTCCCATCTTGTGTGCCATAATCTTGGACTAGAAACAAATCACAGGTCCTCCCTATACCTAAAAATGAATTGATTATTAAAAAAGTATGAATTTTGCGATTTGGAGATCATGGAGTCACCTTAGAATCTGTGTATCACCTATAGTTCATGTTCTACATGTCAGAGTAGAAAATCTTTGCTTATCCCAAAATAATGACTACTTTCTTCTATGATTTCTTCTAGAAATTTTATTCATTCAGGATTTGCATCTAGAGCTATGATTCATTTGGAACTGCACGTGTGTGTCTGCTGTGAGTGTTGTATCAAAGTTCTATTTTACATGGATATACTATTATTTTATAGCCATTTGCTGAACAAATTACCTTTTCCTACAGCATAGTTTTCCTTGTCCAAAATGATCCCAGACCTGATACATGTTATGCTATAAAGTATAAATTAATTTACTACATATATGACTGAGAACATTAACACCAAATATCTCTCATAGAAACTTCATTGAAACGGAGTCTCTTCCATTGGATTATGTGCTTTTCATTATGCCTCCACCTTAATATATTAATAAATGACTGTAACTTCAGTGCTGTGGTCTCAAGTGGTGGCAGATTTGCTCCTCAGGGGGGTATTTGGCAAAGTCTGTAGACAATTGTTTCCATTACTGGATTGGGGAAGGTGGTAATGGCATCAGGTGGGTAGAGAAGAAAGATGCCTACTAAACACCCTACCACATGCAGGACAAGTCCACACAGTTAATATTTGTCTGGCCCAAGATATTGTTAGTGTCAAAATTGAGAAATGTGGCTTAATTGTCACCCATGATATCAAGCACGATGTACTCCAGATTGTTCTTATTTCTTCCAGTAATATTTGAAGTCATAGATCTATTTTATTTCCATATGACTTTTTAAATCAATCTTCTTCACATTTTGGGAATTGCATTGAATCTACAGAGCACATTGAGAAAAATCATCTTCTTAATACAATTGAGTCTTGTGATCCATGAACATTATAAATGCCTGTGCTCTTTTTGTTATCAACAGGAATGTATTTTTAGCTTTTAGTTTGCACATGTTGCTCAGATTTGATTAGTTATTTCATGTTTTAATAACATTGTAAATGGTATTGTTAAAATTCTAATTTAAATATTTTGTAACTTGTGTATAGAAATTCAATTGAGTTTATATATAAACATTGGATTATCTAGTCTTAATAAGTTAATATTTTAATTTTAGCATTTTCATAGAGTAATTATGATTTATACGTAGAAAATGCATCATTACAAGATGTAATGCTTTCAGTTCAAAGTTAATGAATTTTGTTTATTTTACTTGCTTTATTTCACCATTATCTCCAATGAAAGATTGAAGAGATATGAAAGAGAAAACCCTTTGCATTATTATTTACCTTAAAGGGGAAATATTCAGTCACTTGTTGTTAATGTAATTTGTTTTGTCAATGTGCTCTCTTAGGTTGGACAAATTTATTTTCACTGAATGTGTTTTTAGTAATGCTATGAATTGGTTTTAGATTTTTTCAGACTTTTTCTGCTTATAGTGAAATGGATATATGATTGTTCTGTCTTTCCCTGTTACTGTAATAAAATGCTTCGATTGGTTTTAGAGTGAAGTGAACTTGCATTCCTGGGATAGGCAATTCTTAACAATGATATGTTCTTTTTATATATATTGCAAAATTGCATTTACTAATATCTTAAATTTACATCTATGCTTCTGAGGGCTATTGGCATGTAATAGTCTTTTCTCATAATGTATTTTTCAATTTTTGGTATCTAGGTTAGTGTTGGTCTACTTTTAGATTACTGATTACACAAGTAATTGTTGAAATTCACCCCTGAAATTGTTTTAACCTAAGGCATTCTTTCCAAAATTTTTTTTTAAATAGCAACACAAAAAATGGGGAGAGGAACTGAAAAGGCACTTTTCTAAAGAGGAAATACAAATGGCCAACAGGCACATGAAAAACTGCTCAACTTCGCTAGTAATAAGAGAAATGCAAATCAAAACAACAATGAGATACCACCTTACACCAGTAAGAATGGCCCACATCCAAAGAACAGACAACAAGAATTGCTGGCGAGGATGTGGAGAGAAAGGAACACTAC
>PVHY01021534.1:0-23750 GCA_004024945.1 Uropsilus gracilis
TGCAATGAACATGTACGTACAGGTGTCCTTTTGTATTAATGTTTTCATGTCCTCGGGATAGATTCCCAGTAGTGGGATTGCTGGGTCAAATGCTAAATCCACTTTCAATTGTTTGAGGGTCCTCCACAGGGTCTTCCAAAGTGGCTGGACCAGTTTGCACTCCCACCAGCAGTGTAAGAGAGTTCCTTTTTCTCCACATTCGCACCAACATTTGCTATTGTCCGTTATATTTATATGGGCCATTCTTACTGCTGTAAGATGGTATCTCAGTGTGGTTTTAATTTGCATTTTCCTGGTTATTAGTGATGTGGAGCATTCTTTCATATGCCTATTAGCCATTTGTATCTCCTCTTTGCTGAAGTGTCTTTTTTGTTCTTCTCCCCATTTTTTGAGTGGGTTTTTTGCTTTGTTTTTGTTGAGCTGTAGGAGCTCTTTGTGGATCTTTGCTATCAGACCTTTGTCACTTGTCTGGAGGGCAAAAATTTTCTCCCAGTCGGTTGGGTTTCTTTTTGTTTTGTTTATTGTCTCTTTTGCTGAACAGAAACTTTTTAGTTTGATATAGTCCCAGCTGTTTGTGTTTTCCTTCATTTTTTTGCCAGCCATAGTTGTTTCCCCAAATGGATTTCTGAGGTGAAATTCATGAAGGGTTTTGCCCAGGTTTTCCTCTATGTATTTTATGATTGCAGTTCTCACTTCCAGGTCCTTTATCCATTTTAAGTTAATTTTTGTACAGGGTGGGAGGGTGTTGTCCTGGTCCATTTTTTACATGTTTTGATGCAGTTTACCCAGCACCTATCCTTGTTCCAGGGTATGTTTTTTGCCCCTTTGTCAAATAATAGTTGACCATATATGTATGGTTTTATTTCTGGGTATTCTATTCTGATCCATTGGTCTGTCTGTTTTTGTACCAGTACCATGCTGCTTTACGTATTATGGCTTTGCAGTACAGTTTGAAGTCTGGAATAGTAATACCTCCATTCTCTCTTCTGTTTGTCAAAAGGGTTTTGGCTATTTGAGGTCTTTTGTTGTTCTATATGAATTTCAGTAATTTTTTGCTCCATCTCTTTAAAATATGTCATTGAGATCTTTATTGGAATTGCATTGAATCTTTAGATTGCCTTTGGTACTAAGGCCATTTTGATAATGTTGTGAAATCCACCATTTCCTTTCTCCCTTGCTGGCTCTGTGATCCCCTGTAAGCTGACTCAGCCATCCTCAATGTCAGTGTCTCTGGAACAGACAACCATATCATCTGTCAGGGAGACAGCACAGAAGAGTTTACCAGTGGAAACTGGTACCAGCAGAATTCGGCCTCAGTGCTAGTCATGTGCCTTGATATAACCTGGCTGTCCTCCAAACCCTCTGTGGATCTCTGACTCCCACTTGGGGGACATGGCCACTCTGATCATCAGTGGGACCCAGACCAAGGATGAGGTTGACTATAATTGTGAGGTGTGGGATTTTGACAATAATGAAAACACAATGACACAGGGTCTGGGAATTGAGACACAATCTTCTTCACCATCTGTCTTATATACTTGAGGTTTCATCAAGAGGAGAGGTTTTACTCTTGAGGAGACACCACAGAGGAATCTGGTTGACCTGGAAATTGTTCCTGAACCCACTGACCCAAGCCTTGTCACCTCTGCCAGGCATCTGATCTCAAGGGCATATCTGACTTAGAACCCTGGGACACCCTCAACCAGTTTGCTGGGACACCCTAAGATCAAGCCCCTGATTCTCCTTGCGGCTCTGTTTCCTACAACTTTATGCATTCAGGGGTTAACTCTGCTTCCTGGTTCATCACTGCTGCCCTGACACATGTGGGATACCTGGTGCTAAAAATCAGATTCATTAAGGTTTGTTCTCTCTGGAAATCTCCCCCTCTGTACAGTCCAGCAAGTGTGACTTCACAACTTTCATTCACAACATGCAGGAAGATGTAAGAGCTTGTGATGAGTTCCTGTGCAGCCTCTTAGTGGTGCAATTCTGCCAAATTTTACCACTTTTTCTTTTTTGTTGCCCTATATGTAACCTTACCTCTCCTTACCTCTCACCTTCATCCCTCCCTACCTCCCCCTACTCCCTACCTCCCATTCTCTCCCTCTCTCTTATTCATTCATCCTTCTATCTATCTATCTATCTATCTATCTATCTATCTATCTATCTACATATATATATATATATATATCTAGATAGAAGACTATAGTCTTCTATCTCACATCTATCTCTATCTCTTTTCTTCTGCCTTTCATCTCACTCAATAAGCATGCAGTTATGCATATTGCTCTGCAATGGACAAGATTGATAGTAAAACTAAGAAAATTCTCTCTAACTTGTGGCCTTATTTTCCAGTTCTACAGAAATGTAATTTATAGTGACATTTTGTAATCTTAGAGTTTTAACCTATCAGTGTCCTCAATTCATATACCAATGATTGACTATTACTGCCCTCCAGTGTCTCATATATCAGCCTGCATGGCATAACTAGGGTTATGAATCTTGGAATTTCCTGCAAGAAGGGACAGTGCGATCTGCACAAAATAGGACCAGGTTCACTCCATTTCCACCTCTTGACCAGCAATAGGATCACTCAGTTGCAAGGATCACATTCTTGCAACTCTGAGTTGCAGTGACAGGAAGACATGGCCAATCCCAGTGTTGCCCCAGACATACAGATCTGAATGAGAAAATGAAAAGTGCAAACTGTTTCCTCTGAAAGCACACCCTTCACTGCAAGGAATTAAGCAATACTGTCTAGATGACAGTCATGTAAACTGACATGCAGATTGAACATAATCCTTTGCGTAGTCCCTTAAGTCTCCTTAGAAATTGGCAATGTGACTCTAAACTTCAACTGGAATTGCAAAGGACCCAGAATTGCCAACATGGGGAAGAGGGGTAAACCACTCAGACTCACATGCCCCAATGCCAAATTCTAGGCAAGATAGCAGTGGTCAGAGGTGTGGGCCTACCTGAGTCCACAGAACCATCCTCGAAACATGCGTCCACAAAACCATCCTCAAAACAGAGCTGAGCGTGCAGGCCAGCCAGCCTCCCTCTGTGCCCCTGTCACTCTCACAAAGGGGCCACAGCCATTCCATGAGCCAAATAGCCTCTCACCAAGTGGCTCTGGGAAAGCGGGAGAGCAACACACAGAAGAATAATGTGAACCCGCTATCACAGCTCAAATAAGAATTCTCTCAAATTGATGCAAACATCTAAATCAAAAACTACAGAAATCAGAGATAAAAACCTTAGAGTTCATCTTCGAGACCAAGAATTTAATATATGAAGTCAATTATCTAAGTTTCAAAGGAAAGAGTGCTGTACTGCATTCATCATATTTCAGACTTTCATTGAGAATAACACCCAGAACATGAAAAGAATTTCCACCTACCAGAGAATGAGAAAGTATCTGAAAATTACATATTGACAAATGATTAAAACTAGAAAATACGAAAATCTTACATCTTAACAAAAGTTGAGAATCTAAATAGATCCTGTTTCATGAAAATGTACAAGTAATCATAAGCCCATCAGCCCATAAAATGTGGTCAAAATTATTACTACTAAAGCAAAGCATCTGGGTACCAAAATTAGACACCGCTTCACATTCCTCAGGACATCTAGTATCAAGTCAGACAAGAGCAAGTGTTTACAAGGATGTGAAAGAATTGAAACCCTCATACATACAAGAATGAATTTTTTAAAGGGATATTCATTTACAATACTGGATATGATTTAGATTCACATGTCCTCAGATGTGTGTTGACACACCACTCACATATAATACCAAAGAGTCCAAAAATCTTTATGCTAGACCATGGAATCCCCTACTCATTTTGTTACCAAGTCCCCCTGCTCCTTCAAGTTGCATTTATCTGCAGTCATATTTTAGGGTTTATTTATCTTTATTGGTTCCTTTGTTTTGTTTCTCCATACTTCACATAGAAATGCAATCAACCAGTATTTGCCTTTCTTCTCATGTATTACTCTTATATAATGCCCTCCATTTTAATCCATAGTCATCCATCATCTCTTCTGATCATTGAGCAGTTGCTCCTTGTGTATATATGTCACATCCTCTTGATCCATTTATCGGATTTGGGGGCATTTGGGTTGTTTCTATATCTTGGCTATTGTAAATAGTGCTGCAATTAACATAGGAGTGCAGATTTCCTTTGAATTAGCCTTCTTGTCTTCTTTGGGTGGGTGCCTAAGAGAGGAATTACTGGATCATATGTAGATACATGTTCAGTGTTTTCCACATAGAAGATAAGAATAAAGCAGTGTTTAAGAAGTCCTGTTTTCATATGAAGAAATGCATTATGATAAAAATGTATTGATGTTTATATTCCCTTTAAGAGTTCTACTTGAGTGTTCATATTTGCCAAGTAGTTCAGCATGATAATAAGCTGATTTTAGTTTTCAAAAACCATTGTTTCATGCATTGTTATTTTTCTCCCAGCATCTACTAAACTACCCATGCCCATACCCCATCACCTTCCTCCCCATGTCCTTCTCCCTATCCTCTGTTGCCTCTGGTAACCATTCAATTCTTCTTTTGAATTCAAGATTTATTCCTATTTTATTTGCATGGAAGCCTTTTTTAAAATATTTATATTCCATACATGAGTGAAAATTTTATACATTTTTACTTATTTTACTCAGTATAATCACCTCAAGGTCCATCCATTTTTACCGAATGCCAACATTGCACCATTCTTCACAGCCATGTAAAGTTTCATTGACATATGTTCCAACAATTTTCTATCCACATATTTGTTTAAGGCATGTGTGTTGATTTCATGTTTAACAACTGTGACAGTGCTGCACATATGTGTACCTAGGTCATTTCATGTTGGCGTTTCATATTATTAGGATAAACACCAAAGAGATTACTGCTGGATCATGATAATTTCCATTTTCATTTTCTTACGAAATCTCCACTCTTTGCCACAGGGACCGCACCAACTTGCATTCCCACCATCAGATAATGAGAGCTCCCTTTTTCTCACCATTTTCATTCTTCTGCCACCTTCTCTCCAAGATCTGTCACCCTATTCTCCTGTGTTCCTTTCTCCCCTGGCTTCACTGCAAGCTCCCTTGCCTTTCTGTATGTTTCAGTTCCAAGGTTAACTTTGCTAGTTTTGACTATTTCTTGTCCTTCTCTTTGATTTGCCCATAATTGACACATGCGATCATCCAGTTTATTTATCATTCTCCTTCTCATTAATTTCACTGGCACAATCCCTTCCAGCTCCTGCCCTTATCAGTTGGGCTGATGGACATAACTACTATGTCCACAAACAACCACTTTTCCCTTCGTTTCAGCCTCAATTTTATTGTGGTTGCTCAGAAAAAGGAAGCCCTTCTATCTATCCCCATTGTGCTGGACTCCTGGCATATTTTAAATTCTGTAGCATCTCTCTGGTAGACACAAATTATGTGTACAAAAGGCAAGGTCTCAGAGATGAAAATCTAGACAATACTGGTTGAGTTACAGCAGGTCTGTGAGATACTCCATGGAAGAGGCTCCCAGATTCCAGACAGCAATTCTTATTGATAGATGATCATAGGTTTATCATAAGTTGCTTCATCTCAGACATGTCTTGTTGACTCTGCCTTCACAAGTCTATGTGGCTTTAAACTAAACTTGCTGATCTTTTTCATAAGTTGATGGTCTTTGGTATAGCACCTTCTCTATAATGACCCTGGACACACATTAAGTACCATTAAGAACTATCCCCTAAGTCCTGTGGTCCCCAGGGCCAAACCCCAGAAACCCCTAGGTGAGCGTTCACAGCCTCAGCAATGGCTCTGGTGGATTCTGACCCTTCCTCCAGAACATACTCACTATGTTCATATTGACAAAATATCTGAGTCCCCTGCATAGAGTAATTCACTCCTAGACCATCATTCTGGGGTTCAGGGAATCTCCACCAGAACTGAGATTTCTGAACCCACAACTTGAACAATATGTCCCTTTGCCTTCTGACCACCAGTTCAGAGTGGCACCAGGAAGCAGAAAAGATCCAGTCACAAGAGACTTCCCACCACACAGGGCCTGGTCTTGCTAAATACCATCATTGTCCTCATGCCTGTCCTCCCTCTTGTCACACATGTCCCCTCCCTCCATTTTTTTAAAAAGAATAATCATAGGATCTTGAGGAACATTTCACAAAGTGAGGGATACTCGATACAATATTTTAAACTGGAACACATAAATCATTTCTAGTATGCTTTAAAGGTAGTGTTTTTGATTATAATGATGGATTCACTGATTGAGATTTCACAGGAGGAATTAAATAGTATTGCTTCTGGAGACTAGTTCTTTTTTTAATTAATTAAATAATTTATTTATATATCACCTCTTTGCAATCCCCAGGGTTCTCCCCCTCTCCCTGCCTATTCCCATCCTGTCACCACCCTCCCCGTACCCCTGGAGTTGTGTCCTTCATTTTGGTTATTAGCTAGCTTCGACTTTTCTTCAAGGGTTTTTGTTTATCTTTCCCAAGCCCCATACAATAGTAAAACTGTTTGGTGTCTGTCTTTTACTTTTTGACTTGTTTCTGCTAATATGATTTCCTCTAAGTATATCCATTATTCACCATGACTAAGATGGATTTATCCCAGAGGCACAAGGATGATTCAACATCTGGAAATCAATTAACATAATACACCATATCAACAAGGAGAAAAACAAAAACCATATGATCATATCAATAGATGCAGAGAAAGCATTTGATACAGTCCAGTATCCATTCATGTTTAAAGCCCTTGAAAAATTGGGGAACAAAGAAACATACCTCAACATAATAAAAACCATCTATGACAAACCTACAGCAAACATCATCCTAAATGGGGAAAAACTAAAATCATTCCAATTAAGATCTGAAACCAGGCAAGGATGTCCACTCTTTCCACTACTTTTTAACATTGTACTGTAATTTTAGCCAGGGAAATAAGGCAAGAGAAAGATATAAAAGTGATACAAATAGGAAAAGAGGAACTAAAGCTATCACTGTATACAGTGATATGATTCTTTATATAAAAAAACTCCAAAAAATCTACAGAAAAGCTTTTTGAAACAATAAATCAGCTCAGTAAGGTAGCTGGTTACAAATCAAGATACAAAAGTCAGTAACTTTCCTATATGCAAAAAGCCAAACAGAAGAAGATGAAATAAAAAAAAACATCCAATTTACCATCACATCAAAAAAAATTAAATACTTGGGAATAAACCTAACAAAACACATGAAAGAACTATACAAGGAAAACTTCAAAATGCTGCTAAAAGAGGTAAAAGAAGACACGAGGAAATGGAAAGACATACCCTGCTCATGAATTGGAAGAACCAATATCATCAAAATGGCCCTCCTATCGAAAGCAATCTACAGATTCAATGCAATCCCTATAAAAATCCTTGCTACATTCTTTAAAGAGATAGAACAAAAATTACTAAAATTTATATGAAATGCAAAAGACCTCAAATATCAAAAGGCCTATGCTACGGACCGGCTGTGCAAGAAAGACTGCTAAGTGCAGGCTTCAGGCAGACAGGAAAACTCAGGCAGGCAAATGATGATCACAGACACGAATTCAGTGAGCAATGAAATCTGCTGGTTTATTGTAGGTTTGCAGGCCACCTTTTATGTTGTTTAAACGAGCTATTTCGACATTTCATGAGGAGGGGCATCTTGTGAGTAGTGGGTGCATTATCTCAGTGAGAGGCAGAAATGACCGCGTGAGGGTAATTATCATTGAGCGTGTGAGGTCAATATCGTGAAAGACAGAAATCAATATCTTAAGAGAAAATAGATTATCATTAGATACTACTAAACATTCCTAAGCAATCATTTTTAGTGAATCAGGATAATTAAAGTCAGTTACAAGTCACCCAAGGTTATTCCTTGACTGTAAAGCTTATCTGGTTCTCCTTGCCTCGAGCTCCTTCCAGTATCTCAATGACTTTTCACAGAGAATTTAATTAAGGTAAAGAATCTGATGACAGGGCTCCTATATTTTGTTAATAATGATGCAGTTCATGACTTCAGCACTCTTATACCTGGGGTCCGGAGAGCTACGCCCCTAGGGGTCCCCTGATTCTTCAGGTCAGCTCCCAGTTTGTTCCTCCTGCGGGGAGCCAAGAGCTTAACTTGCAAAGCATTTAGATTACAAGTTTCTCATCTCTGAGATGGGCTCCCATAGGCCTACTAACAAAAAAAAGAGAAAATGGAGGTATTACTATCCCAGACTTCAAATTATTCCTACCTTTTTAAAGGCACCATCCTGTCCTGAGAGATAACTCCTGGTTCTCTAAACATAGGACAGTTTGCAATACCCTTTTACAATCCGATTACATCAAGTGGTTTACATAATAAATTTCCCCAGCAATGAAATACACTTAACAAATATCCACCTGGCAGGTCTAAGAGTTTGTAGCGAGTTCTCACTGTTACAGAGCAAGCAATTCCTCTGAACACATGATGTTTCTCTGATCTCAGAACATTCCAGAGCTATTGAGACACATCCCAGTAATCACTCCAAGACAGGAGCTGACAGATCCCCATGACTGTACGACTGTGTGCATGATTTTATTTAACTTCCAGTGCTCTGTAGTCTTGGGTAGGATCCGCCACTACTAGTCTAGTAAAGTTACAAACAGAATGGGTTCCATAAACACAATCTTTACTGTGAGCTCAATCTTGGCTAGACCAGCCCAAGAATTAGGACAACCCATACATTAAGAAGTGAGATCACCCTGACTGTGGGTTCAGCAGGAGATGGTCACTGGATAGCCAATATGGAGAGTCTGCAGGGACTCAGTGCCACCCCTCCTTGTGCCCCTGAGGACTGAGTCTTTTCTGAAAGCACAAATTCCCTAAGTAGCAGCTTGAGCCGTGGCTGATTTGCATACCCAGTATCTCTCTCCTGCCAGGGCATGAGACAGGCATGGGGGAATTTGTCCCACCTCAGTCTCAGGGAGCAGAAGCAGGGACCCCACCATGGCCTGGACCCCTCTCCTTCTGGGCCTCCTGGCTCACTGCACAGGTACCTTACCCAGGCTCACTGAACCCCAGCTCAGGACCCTGGCACCAGCCAGGTTCTGAATCTGAACTCAGCAGGGACAGCCTGTGGAGTTAGGATGCTCATACCAGGTGCAGAATGGGGACACAAAGTCATGAGCTCATGGCCTATGAAGGTTGGGGGAGGTGGGTTCGTTGGATTGAGATCTCCACTCTTCTCACTGCCCTGTGTGAGTCTGAGTAGCCGTATTGGCCACAAGAAGAGGAGTGTTTTCTCTTGGTTGAAAGTCTTACTTGATTAAGCAGGCTCCTGGGCAGAGAAAGGGGACACCCTGGGACCCAAAGAATAGTTAGAGCTCAGTCTAAGGAGAATGGGAGTCTCCTGAGAGTAATCCTGCATCTTCAGCCCATCTCACCTTTCTTCTCATGCAGGCTCTGTGGTCTCTTAAGAGCTGACAGAGCCATCTTCAGTGTCAGTGTCTCTGGGAGAGACGGACAGGATGACATGCCAGGGAAACAACATTGGAAGGAAAAGTGCTTACTGATATGAGCAGAATCCAGGCCAGGCTCCTATGCTGGTCATTTACAATGATAATAAGCGACATTCAGGAATTCTAGATGGATTCTCTGTCTCCAACTCGGGAAACACGGCCACCATGACCATCAGTGGTAGCTAGTACATTTAAAATATTAGTGAAGCAAGTGGAATTTGTCAAAATGATCAGTCAAAATTTTCTTTATCCCTTTCCTGTGGTTGAAATACATACATAGTCTGTACATGTATTCAATACAACGTATACAGTATTTACATTTAAATTGTTTAATACTAAGTCTCATAAATCTCATGTGTATTTCAAAACTACAGCACCTCTCTCCTGGAACTTTCCACTTTGCAGTCTCCACTTTTAAGTCACAGCTTTAAACCTGTGGCTTGAGCCAGCACAGAGAGGGCAGGTGGGAGGGCTGTTTTTTCTCGAGGAAACTGACCTGCAGTTCTTCGCATAGACACCAGGGGAAGACAGAGTGTCCATGAAACGGAGGATTGACAGCTCTGGTCCCAGCAAACTAGGATACTGAGACCATCCAGGAAAAAGGGAATTGTTATAAAATGTGTCCACACTCAACACAATGATTTTTGTGATGGGAAAGCAACAAAATTGGACTAACATGCTATCAGGAAGGAAGGCAGAGAGTAGTGGATTCAGATTGCCTGTGACTGATCTGCTTTGCTTCCAAGATCCTAGCCTTGCTTTATTGATGGATTATCATATGTATCATCATTCACAAATGGGGGTAGGTAGGAAAAACATGTTTGGGTTTTTTTTTTTTTTTTAGCTCTGGGGGGAGTACGTTTGCTGTTCCAAATTACCCTCATATATTGGGGCCATATTTCCTGCTCATGGTCTCCATCTCATCAGGAAGGCATCACTTGATTGCTCCCCAGGATACATCTCTCACTGGTTTCCCAAGGGTGGTCCCATTATTTGGTCCGTGGCTCTCTCATCCCTTGAGATGTGTGCTTATTGTGCCGGAACAGTCAAATGTTTTGCTCCTGATTACTCAAGTGAGACCAGAGACTACTAGTTATTGTTCTGTATTGCTACACATTCCTTTAGCAGCCACACAGATGATATTTTAAAGATGAATATAAGCAATCAAACACAGTTGTTAAACTCAGTAAAATGAATGACAGTAGCCTTGTGAATAATATTGTAGTACAACAATCCTTTCAGAAGATCAATTCCATAAATCTCATGATAAATCATACAATTATATTTGAAGTAGATATAGAATGTTAGACTGATCATCCAGAAATGCTATTGGAGTGGGATGACTTCTCATTGCCACAGAGAGATCTTGCCTCGTTTCCAGTCCAGATCATTTTTAGGAAAGTCAGCTTGATATTGGAAACAGGGAAGCAAAAACAACAAATCCAACTAAGCTTAAAGGGGCAAAGTTGCAGTTCACTACTCCCCCAGAATCTTTTTTCAAACCACCTACACAGCATCTCCGAGACCACTTTTAAAATGACCAGAATTGAATATATTCACAAGAAGGATAAAAAGAAATAAAAAGAAGTAAAGAATCTTGACATTCTAGCTACCCCTTAGTAGCTTACTAGTGCTCAGTTCTTACAAATCCTTTTCAAAGTTTCCAGCTCCTGTGGTATCTTTCAACTCCAAGGTGAGGGAGAATTTGAACTGCACAAAGAAACATAAATTACAAGATGGCATGATCAATCTGTCTTAAAGAGGAAATGGCCCAAGTCACCTGAGGTGCTACAGAGAGCAACAACAACAGTCTTAAACACTTGTGCTGAAGGCAACAGCAATCCAAGGGCAACAAAGCACTACCAGGCTCAGGGGTTCCAGCCTGGACCCTGCTCCCTCAACATTGTCACCACAGCTCTGCAATACTTGCAAACCTCTCTCCTCTAAGTTCTGCTGATGAGCCCTCCTCCACATCTTTCAAAGAACAACCCCAGTCCAGAACACTGGCACAGCGAAACTGAAATCCTCAACCCTAAACTTGAGAAACTCTGGCACCAACCACAATGCTAAATCCTCAATGGCTCAGTACCTTTTCTCCTCCTAGATTATGATTCCTTTTTTCTACTACTCTGGGCACCTCCACCCCCACAACAAATTTCTTACCTTTTAGGGCCAATCTTTCTCTTTCTCTCATTCTAAATCCTCTTCAAGGGGGTTTGTCACCTCTACCCTCTGGTAACAAGTTATCCCAGGATGGTACTAACACCTGTCCTACACGCTACCACGAGACCCAGAAGAAAAGGTGTGAGAACTGCCCTAAGCAGCCAACTCAATTCTACCCCTGGGAAGAATTTGAGTTGCAACAGGAGAGGACCCCTCTGAGGGTCTCAACTGGGCACAGGGTGGACCTGCCTGAGGCTCGTGGCCTGTCTAGTTTCCAGTCACCCTTTCTACTACACAGTGAGGGGCCAGCGCCTAAGGATGTCTATGCACAGGGATCACCAGATGCCTCACGAGGTCCCCATGGACAGTGTAGCAGCGTGTTGTCAGTGAGGAACATTCAACATTTTCAGCAGCTGGGGCTGTGAAGACAAACACATTTGTTCAGCATATTAAGGGAAAAAATGGACTTTTCAGACAGTACATTAAAAAGAAATGACATCTGTTCCTGACTGACAGTCCTCCAAACACCACTACCTTGAACAAGTTGGCAAAGGAATCCTCATCTTCACTTGTCAGCAAAGGAGCTTGGCACAAGGCAGCCAACCAGGTATCTCAGGTCCCCATACTGCACCCATACAGCACCTGTGCCATCTGCCCCCCAGGAAGCAGAGGAGGGTCCCCATCTCTTGGTACAGACTCAGATTTGATGAGGAAACAAATTCCAGCACTGTGAGCACCTGAGTATTCACTGAATATACTCAGAAAGGACAGGCATGAGTACAGAAGCTGTGGTCCTGACAGGAGGGGCACAGGAGGCCTGGGATGATGGGAGGGGAAGACCTGGGACCTGGAGAGGGGCAGAACAGAATAGGTAAATAATGGGCTCTGGGGTTGGAAATTCTAAACCTCATCCTGTCTCATTATTTGCAGAAAGTCATTCAGCCCCTCTGTTTCTCACTCCATAGATGTGAACCAAGGGCAGTAGTGGTTATTACAAATATCTGCTGAGGTCTTGCCTGTCACACTCACCAAGGGTCACCTGGTCTCTGTCAAATCTCAGAAGCATCATGCTATTGACCATCAGTACTTGCAGGATGACAATCATCCTGGGCAGCAGGGACTACTGTGGGTCTGGTTTGGGGACCTTAATAGATAAAGGCCTCTGCTAAAGTGCACTGAGCATTGCTGATGTTCTCTTTGAGTCACTTCAAGTGTAAAATCAACTCCCTGGCCTTCTTTTGACCTGGGAATCACCTGCATGGGGCCCTTAGGTTGAGGGATCAGAAAAGACCAAGAGACACACTGGGAATGGAGGAGAGATTTGCACTGGACTTCTCACCTTCTTGAGTTGCAGGCAAACAGGATAAGACAGGATCTTGGAGAGGCCAGTGCAGCTGGGCACCCTTAGAGTCAACTCCTAGAACCACCACCATGACCTGGGTGTCCTTCTACCTCCTGCCTATCATGGTCTCCACAGGTCAGAGAAGCCCAGACATGAGGGACCCCAACCTGGTATTTCCCTCCAAGCACAGTCCTGAGGGACATCTGTCCAGTCTCCCTCAGCATACTTCTTCCCTTCTCTGTTCCAAGTTTCTGTGCTGACTCAGCTTCCATCTGCATCTACGTCGCTGGGAGCCTTGGTAAAGCTTACCTGCACCCTCTGCAATGAACAAAAAACCTTCTCTATAGGATGGTACCAACACTGCCAGAAAGGGCCCTGTGGTATCTGATATATCTTAGCAGTTATGGAAGCCAAGGCAAGAGGAAAGGTGTTCCTGATCACTTTTCAATCTCTAGCTCAGGGGTTGACCACCATCTCCAACATGCAGCCTGAGGATGAGGCTGAGTACATTTGTGGTGTGTACTATAACATTAGTGGGCAATGAGGTGAAGGCACAGTGACACAGACATAGGGTAGGTGAGGCCAAAATCCCCTCCACCATCATTTTGTCTTCCCCACAGGACCTGGAGAGAACCTCTCCCCATCTCTCTGCAGCACGCTGAGATCTTTATCTATTCTTCAAACCCTTTTTTCTGGTTCCTCCTGACAGCACAATGTAGAGGAACACAAGGCATAATTAAGGTCACTTTGACACCACAACATTCTGTGTCCTCCACTCAGGTGTAAGGGAGTGACACTGGAGAGACAGAAAGGCTCCTGATCTAAGAGAGTGGAAGGTGGGGGTGGCAACCATAACCCCAGGGGTCACAGCTTTCTGGTCACAATGGGAACTCAGTTCAGAGAAGAGTGTTGAGTCCTCAAGCTCCAGAGTTCTGTCTTCAGGGAGTGTCCTGCCTCCCTGTCTCCATGGGGTAAGCAGGACTCGAACTGGAGTCCTGTTGATTGCCCCCCGCTGGGCACAGCTCTGATAGGGAAATTCCAGGTACTTCCTGGAGCTTATGAGACTACCAAGTGATGAAATGAGGGGATGCAGATGTCTGGAGAAGGGTGAGTAAGTAGCAAATGAGCAGGACCCCAGATAGACATCAGAGTTCAGTGTTGTAGTGACCAATGACCTGGTAGATAGCAGAATCATGGGGCTCAGACTCTATCTCCCCAGCCCATCGCAATGACCCTTTGTTCTGACTGAGGATTTCTAGTCACTATTTCTAAACACTGAACAACATCTCGCTAGACCCCTCTTTGGAGATTGTCCCTGGTCCTTCCATTGTAGGAAAAAGAATCAGAGGACTGTAGGGACTCATGTCAAACCCTATGTACATCACACACACCCATACCCCATAGGACTTTTAAGGTTGATAATGCAAAATAAAGTGACACGGTAACCTCATTTGGGCTGACAGAATGGCTGTAAAGGGGATGACATGAATTTAAATGGGAAGCAATGACGATCCTTGCCTGTCCTGCTAGATGGTGACCAACCAGTGAGGGAGCTGCCACCACCAATCCCAGGTCAAAAGGGGACCAAGTATCCACTTTTTAGACACCTTCTCATGATCATATAATGACAGGGCAGGGAAAATGAGAGACACAGCCAGCTCTCACCACGGGAAAGTGACTATGAGCAGCATGAGGACAGCTACCTTTTCAGGAAATTTCCAGAACAGGACTTAACTTGAACTTTTGTCTATGAATCCTGAGAACAAATGCAATGTTTATGTCAGAAGTAGTTTATATCAGAGTAGTATGTGATGTTTGTAGATATAGCACAGCCATTGTAGTCCCCCCAGTAAACACAACCATGAACTTCTGGGAAGCAGGTATGGGGAGCCAATCTCAATACCGCTTGTATTTGGGGATGGAGATGGCTCCCTTACAGACATGCAGGCAGGCAAAGCTGGGAGGCAGTTCCCCCTCTGGTGCACTCCCATATCTAACAAACTTTCATAGATGAAAAGTAATCCTGCTGCAGACATACGTAATCACACAGGTCTGGAGAAAAGAAGACAATCACTGTAAAGAGCTGGGCACAGGGTTGTGAGAAAGGATGAGCGAGAGAGATTAACACAGAGTGTGGGCTATTAGAAGCATGGTTGGTAGCAACTTTTAAGGTATATTACTAGACTTTTTATAAGGTTTAGGCAAGGGGGACAAAAGGTGGCTAAGAGAATGTTTTACAACTAACTGGGGAAGACTAATAACTAAGGTAATAAAGTTTGGGTAAAACATTAGTTTTTGTGAGATAATGGTGGGCAGGGGGTTTATCCATACATTGCTGGTAATTTTTAAGGAATGTTTTTTAAGGCAAATATTGGGGTAACGGAGAAGCTATTTTTTGTTCTTTGCATATTTGTTACATTAGTTTTGTTTTTAGTGCTTGAAGCTAGATAATATAGTAAAATGAACTTTTCTTTTTATTTTACAGTTATGAGTCTTGTTTGGTTTTAGCTGGCAGACTCTGACAAATCACCTCCATCAAAGGAAGTACCACAACCAAGGAGCCAGTATAGAAGCTCCGCAAACCCAATGACAAAAAATTTTCGGATATCCTCAGACTAGCTACCCCTATAAAGCCACCTGTCCAAATACAAACAGCAAAAAAGAAAAAAAGAAGAAGAAAGAAAGAAAAGGACTTTCCACTAAAAAAGAAAGAGAAGAGTGGGCCAAACACCAGTCAGTGACTTGAGGGGGAAAGGAGGTGGGAGCAACCAGAGTTGTGTAGAGGGAAAGGGGGCAGGAGATGTCATAACTATATAAATGAGACAGAGATTGTACGCAGAAAATAAAATTAAATTAAAAGGATGAATATGCTCAGCATTTTTTCGTTGAAAAGAAAAAGTATGGACAGTTAGATGCATTGCGGAGTCCTGTCTTCTGAGTGAAAACCAACATTGGTTTCATAAACAGAGGGAACTGGGTCAGACTCTTTGAAGACACTTCCACACTTATTCCATCTTCCCATCCTGACAGCAGCTCACTTACCCTCTCAAGAGAGATCTCCTATCTGTCAGCCCATAGCTCCTGCCTGTCATTTTTTTATCTAATCTTCAATTATTGATTGCATACCTTTGTTCACCTTTATTTTCATTAATTGATTAATTTTTGTGAATAGTCTTCCCAGTGGTCAGAGGAAAAAAGGCCTTTAAATGGAAATTAAATGCAACAGAAACCAAGGCATGAATATACAAGGGTCTTGCGTTTCCTTCCAATAAATGTGGAACGATTGTTTGTTCCCCAGACACCTACAAATTCCTGAGATCCCAGAGTCTTCTTGTTTTCTGATTCTACCTTCCTTCTATGAAAACTCTCCTTTCCTTTTTGTTAACATTAGACCTTAGAGTGGCTGCTGTAGCACCAGATTTCATATTCACATTCAAAATGAAAGGTGTTGCATAAGTCTGATTATCTCTTTAATTCACAGCAAATTTCTTAAAAAAGAATCCCAGTCACATGATAGTTATAACACTTTGACCAAATCTGGGTCAGATGCTAGATCGAGGCTACAAGAATCCAGTGGACATGTTCATCTCTGACATAGGTGGGACAACCCACAGAACAAAAGTGAGGACTGTCTCTGTGTCTGACATCCAGTTACATGTGATCACTGTGCTCCATCCAGGATACAGAAACACCTGAGAGCAGAGGTGGTGTTATGTCATGCCATAAATGTGTGTACCACCAAAGTGGGTGTCACAAACACTAAATTGATGGATGGTTTCTTGTCTGTGTTTGGTGCAGTCACCAGGGTGAGCTCATGACAGTCCTACAAACACAGTTGGCACCATTCAGAGTCATTCCCTGAATCCTGCTTCCCTAGTGCCAGCCTGTGTCCTGACAGTTCTTGCAGGTGCCTCAGGTAGGTCCTGAACCTCATTTCTATGACTGGAACACCTCAGATTTAATGGGTGATTTGAGCCTCTGTACCTGATCTGGAGGGAAACAGGAGCCACATATGGAAGAGGAACTCATCCTGGCTCAGCAGCCCAGACATCAGGGAATCACCATTTGAGATGCTGTTTCTGACTCCACACCTGTCCAACTGATGTCCAGCACCTCCAGCAGCAGTGCAGCATGGCCACCAGGGGGACAGGAAAGAGTCACATGTTTCAGGAATTTAAAGCACCTTGGAGATAGTGACAGGAGGCTTGGTAACCATGAGCCAACACCAGCGTAAACAGTTGATATATGTCCACACTGTCAACCTTGTTACCCATACTCAGATTCCATGGTCTCTGATTAGCCCTTGCAGAAGAGCTTCGCTGGCATACTTCAGACACATCAGTGATCACTACTAACACACCCAAGCCCATCCAGCTAAAATGACCCCCATCACTGTTCTCACCCCAACTTCTCTGTTGTCGTAAATGCCCGCTCCCTCAATTTGTTCTCATGCAACTAGTAGTTGAATTAATGTTTATTTCCTTGATTATTAAATGAGACATTTCATTACTTAATACTTTCTCTTTGAAATTAAAAACACTATTAGTGTGAACAGTGGAGGGGCTTATGTTAGAATTTGCCCAGAGGTCTCCAAGCATTTCCTTTGAACACAGGATATTACCTGACCTGAACATACTCTGGAGATACTGAGACACAGCCTCTATGACCAACCTCAGAACACATAGAGAACTTAATGTCCTGGATGACTCCATGTAGACTGCGCAAGGAGGAGGTTTATTCAGAATCTGTTGCCTGGACCCTGCTCCTGGGGTAAGACCTTCCCCTACTGGGCCTGCTTGTTGCCCACAGAGCAGAAACAGAAAACACAGACTGCATCAGCTGGGCTTTGCTTGACAGTGCTTGTCCAGAAAGAAGCAAAGACAAAGTCCAAAAAAAAAAAAAAAAAAAAAACATTCAACCAGATTCTGAGACCAGCAGGAAAAGTGGGGTCTCAAGGCTGGGTTTGGGGATTCTCTAAAATGCCCCTCCTCCACCCAGATCTAGGAGCTGAGTTGAAACCTAAAACTCCCCAAGCAGCAACCTGAGCCCTGATTGATTTGTATACCCAGGAGCTCCCTACAACCAGGGCATGAGACAGGTCTGTGGGAACCTACCCTGTCTCAGCCTCGGGAGCAGTAACAGAGACCCCACCATAGCATAGATCACTTTGAGAATGTCAGGGTTCGACTAACACCTGACTTACATGGAACCACAAGAATCAGAAGCACAGGTGTGAACCCTGAGTATCCAGCAGTCTCTCTGGGAGAAACTAAGAAGGGCATTATGGGAGGAGAGGAGGTACGGGGAGGGGATGGTTGGAGGGCCTGAACTGGATCCAGGATGGATGTACCTTATGCCTGTGGCCTGTCTAGTCTCCAATCACCTTTATAGACTCAGCTGTGAGATTCTAGCACCTCAGGAGTTTCTATGTACAAGGGTTATGAGGTGCCTCACAGGAGTTTCCATGGACAATGTGTCAGTGTGTTGACAGTGAAGATCATTCTACATGATCAGGAGCAAATGCTATGAAAGCATTTTATTTCTTCAGGATATGAAGGAAACAAGCACTTAGCAGACTCTGCATTAAATAGCTCCTTTCCCAACCTGAAATTGTTCAAATTTCATGACCTTAACTAAGATGATAAAGGAATCTTAGTCCTTTCTTATCAGTACAGGAGCAAGACATGAGGAGTCTGACCAGGCATCTCAGTTTCCATGTCTCTCCCACACAGGATCCATGTTTTCTGTTCCACAGGGACAAAAGGAGGGTGCTCACCCCTGTGAACAGAATCAGATTTGACTGAGAAACATTCCAGCACCATGAGCAACTGCATGTTCACTGAACAGATGTGGGGAGGACAGACACTTGATCTGATGCTGGGGTCCTGATAGACAAATTCCTGGGAGCCTGGGATGAGGGGTGAATGAAAACCTGGGGCTTGGACTGTGGCAGGGCAGAGGGAAGAATAGTGGACTTTGAGATTGAGAATGCTAACCCACATCACCGACTTTGTAATTTTCAGAAAATCATTTAGTCTCTCTGTTTCCTTATTCAGTAGACAGGAGTAGAATATGGAGATGGTTATTGCAAATTCCTGCAAGGTGATGCCTGTCACCAAAGGCCT
This sequence comes from Uropsilus gracilis, assembly GCA_004024945.1. Taxonomy (NCBI): domain Eukaryota; kingdom Metazoa; phylum Chordata; class Mammalia; order Eulipotyphla; family Talpidae; genus Uropsilus; species Uropsilus gracilis. The sequence goes on from PVHY01021534.1 coordinate 19,154, forward strand.
GGTATCTGTCAGATCTAAGAAGCATCATCTGTTGATATTCAGTATTTGCAGGGTGACTCATCTGGCAGCAGGGGGCACTGTGGGTCTGGTTTAGAAACCTGTTGGGCATAGGGCTCTGCTGAAGTGCGCTGGGCATGACTGATGCTCCCTGGGTTACTTCAACTGTGAAATCAACTCCCACAATGAAATCCACACCTGCCCTTCTTCTGACCTCAGGAAATTACCCACATGCAGCCCTTAAGCTCAGGGCTCAGACAAGTCTGTGACACACACATTAGAGATGGAGGAGAGATTTGCATTGGATGGGCACCGCCTCTTTTAGCTACAGGCAGACAAGATAAGAAAGGACCTTGGAGATCCTAGTGCAGCTGCGTAGCCTCAGGGTCATCTCCTGTAGCTTCCACCATGGCCTGGGTGTCCTTCTACCTCCTGCCCCTCATGGTCTCCACAGGTCAGAGCAGCCCGGAGGCTGAGGGTTTCCCTTTTCCCACAGTCTCTATCCACCCACAGTCCTGAGGGGCATCTGTCTAGCCTCCCTCAGATGCTTTTTGCCTTCTCTGTTCCAGATTTCTGTGCTGTGCCTGTGCTGACCCAGTTCCCATCTGCATCCCTGGGAGCCTCGACCAAGCTCACCTGCACATTGAGCAGTGAGCACAGTAACTATTACATTAGTTGGTACCAATGCCTGCCAGGAAGGGCTCTGCAGTATCTGATGTGTGTTAGGAGTGATGGAAGCCACTTCAAGGGGCAAGGCGTCCCTGATCACTTCTCAGGCTCCATCTCAGGGGCTGACTGCTACTTGACCATATCCAACATCCAACCTGAGGACGAGGTTGAGTATATCTGTGGTGTGAACTATAAAATTGGTGAGCAGTAGGGTTAAGCCTCAGTGACACAAACAAAGGGGAAGTTTGGCCTAAACCCCCTCCCTTATCATCCCCTCCTCACAGGGCTCAGGATGAACCTCTCCCCATCTTCTGCAGCACCCTGAGGTCTTTTCCTCTACTTTAAACCCTTGAGTCTGGCTCCTCCTGGCAGCATGATGGAGAGGACACAAGGCATCATTAAGGTCACTTTGACAGCACAGCATGCTGTGTCCTCCACTCAGGTGTGTGAAGTTGATACTGAGAGACTGAAAGGCTCCTGACCTGAGAGAATCGGGGTAGGAGTGGTATGATGGGGTCACAGCCTTCTGCTCACAGTGTGAGCTCTGCTCAGAGAAGGGTGTTGTGTCTTGAGTTCGAAAATCTGTCTGTATGGAGTGTCCTGTCTCCTGGTCTCCATGGTGCGAGCAGGACTCCTGTCAAGACTGAGTTTCAGCTGAAATTACTTGATCCCAAGGGAGGCTACACAGAGTTTTGAGCCCACGATGGGTACAGTCTGGGGTGTAGTTGGGCACCAATGTGCCTGTGAGGAGCCCACATCAATACAGACATGGGCACATCAGAATCCCTAATGTAGTCCTCAGAATAGCTCCTCATTGGCCCAGAGGCAGTTCTTTGATGAGTAAATGACTCCGACAGCATGAGGACAGCTGTCCTTTCAGGGTTTTTCCAGATCTGGACTAAGCTTGAATGTTTCCCTGTGGATAATGAGAGCAAATGGAATGCTTATATCATAAGTAATTGTGTTTGGTGGACACCCATGTTCTGTGTGTGGATATTGGGCAGACAGTGTGTTCCCCCCATAAACACAATAAGGTCAGAATTGTAAGTCATTGTGTCACCTATGAAAAGATTTAGGTACAACCAAGTTAACCGAGGAATTCTTTTTTTTTTTTTTTTTTTAAATCTGGTTACCTTATTCGAGTCTTAAGAATGGAGGTGATGATGTCATTGTCAAACTGAGAAATGTTAGAGCCTGAAGATCTTGCCATGGAAATCCAGAAGCCCTATGCTGTGCCACCCCTGTAGCCCTGACTGAGTCAGTGTGGATTCCAGCAAATGGGCAAAAAGACTCAAAGCTGGAGGTAGATGCTGACAGAAGCGGGCACAGAAACACAAGTAGGTAGGAAGGGATCCAGCCAGCAACAATCAGTCAGGACTGGGATTGCATTCCTTTTTATACCCAAAGCTGATGCTCTAGTTACAACTGATACATTTATCACATGCAGGCTGCTATCAATGATTCCCACTGTCTGCTTAGTTTGCTTAGTATAGGTCTGTGAAGACCTCAGAAGGTGGAAGAGAGCCTGAGTGACTCTAGATTCCTTTAGTGTCAGCTGCTCCAGGTTCCCTGAGACCCTGAACATGTCACTAGATGTGATGTAGAGTTACTGTGGCACTGATATGACTGAGGGAGACAGAAAGACAGACTATATGTCTGCCTCTTTATCTTTTCTGAATCATACTGCAAAATGATGTGGGTCTGTTGCTCTCAAAATCCACCCTGCTGATGATGGTGACAGCCTCACAGGTCACATTCAGCATGTGACTGTGCCTGCCCTCCCCTGTTCCCCTGGGCATAGAGCTACAGCAAACTTTAGGAGATCAGCTCCAGGGAGAGAATATTCTCTCTCCTCAGGTCACTGCTTTGCTCTTTAGCTGTCCTCCTTCCAGATTGAGCAGACTTTTAAGATAATCAGTAAGATCTGACCCCTGAACTCAGGACCTGTGTACAGATTGTGCCCATGGGACCCTCACATGCTCCACAGAGTCGACAGGCAACTTCTCTGTTAGACTGCTCTGTGACCTTTTTAGCAAGTAACTTGAATGCTGATATAAGAGAGACACAAGATGGCAGAGTAGACAGAACTTCCCCTTATCTCCTCCCACACCACAACAAATTCCACCAAGTGTGGACAGAAGGAGACCTGAGGCCTGGATATAAGAACTGGCACAGCAGGGAACAAAACGTCAGCACTGGAAAATTAAGGGAGATGCTCTCATTAAGGAAGACCCCTAGTCCAGGGGCAATAGGGACCCTAGGAAAGACATGGCTGAGGTGTGGAACATTCCTGGCAAGCAAGGATAGTGTGTACTGGCACTAGATAAACAGATGTGGATTGAAAACCCAGAAGGCAATCACTGAAACTCCAGCACCAAGGGCTACACAGAGTAATTCAGGGAAGCATGCAGAAGATATAAAGTGAACCCCAAAAAAACCTGTGATCAGACTCACTTTGGGTCTGGAGTCAAAGTTATCATACTGGTTACCATTTGGCCCGTGAATAAGTAGCTTTTGACCCTGACACCCCCTACAGCCTGGCCGGGGTGATGAGAACATGAAAATATAACCAACTGTTACCAGTGTGTGTCCTCCTAGAATCCTCTGGTAGCCTTGATGATAAGAGAGTGAGTGGTTCCATCTTGAACCTACCCGTCATACTATCAGATCCTGAAAGCTACTCAGAGATTTGTCACATTGTGATGGTGAGAGAGCAGAATGGAGCCAGGGACAGTCATACAGGACAGGTTCAGGGTCCTTCTGGGTCATCAGTCCTACCCACCTGATTGATGCCAGAGTGTTTACTGTGTACCCTCCCCCTGCAGTGTCCCAAAGATGAGGAGCCAGGGACAAAGTTCTGTTACCGGTGAAATTTCCAAACTGAATGAGAGCCAAGTAGTAGTCTGTCCATTATAGTAACCACTGTGTGCTCACAAATAGGCTTGAACCTCCCAGGGTAGAGCTTGCCAGCAGTAGACCCATAGCTGGTGCTCCCCAGAGAACCAGAGGCTGCCAGAACCTCCCCATCAGTTCATGTGTGCTCTGCTCCCAACAAGCAAGTCTTTGCAGGGTGGCACCAGTCTCAGTCTCCCAGGTCTTCACTGCAGAGCCCCGGAACCCAACCTGCACACCAGCATAAAGGCCAAGGGACAAAGCTCCAGTCATACCTACAAGAGTGACACCTTATTCTGTGAAACACCAGCAAATCCCAGCCCCAGGGAGTCAGTGCCAGGGCTGGGCCACCACAGCCAGAAGCCCAGCTGCCAAAGCTAACCAGCACACTAATAAGTTGGCAGGCTCCCACATCAGACCACAGACCTACCTGGTGAACGTGCAGGTGGCAGCTGTCACCACAAGCTCTGCACCCAAAACGCACATGCAGAAGTTGGTTTGAGAGCAGAGATGGTGGGGTGGCAGTGTCAGATCTAGAGCTGCAGTAACAGAGAACCACACAATGGGAGCTGTGACACACTGACTCAGTTCTGAGGATAATATCTGACCAAGGCACTGGCAGGGTTAGTTTTCTGGTTTTTTTTTTGTTTGTTTTTTTGTTTTTTTGTTTTTTTTATTTATCTATATTTCACATCATTTCAATCCCTGGGGATCACCCACCACCTCCCCTTCCCACCCGCTCCAGCTGGTCCCCATTCTCCCCTTGTGCAGTTTCATTTGGTTGACCATATATTAGTGAAACCATTTGGTTTCTGTCCCTTTCCATCTGACTCGTTTCTACTAGAATGATTTCTTCTAGGTACATCCAGGTTTCCATAAATTCATCAAATTTGTCGTTTTTAATTGCTGAGTAATATTCCATTGTGTATATGTACCACATTTTTTTCATCCAGTCATCTGTTTTGGGGCATTTAGGTTGCTTCCATGTCCTTGCAATTATAAATTGTGCTGCGGTAAACATCTGAGCACATGTGTCCCT
>PVHY01021535.1:0-23745 GCA_004024945.1 Uropsilus gracilis
CACCCACAGCAACAGGAAAGCAGTGCCCAGCTCATGGGCACACCAAGAGCTGCACGCTGGGGATGCTGGGAGTCCTGGCACCCCAAGACCAGATGACCACCCTGCGGAAGCGCTGGTGGGGGCAGAGCTGGGCTGAGAGGTGTGTCCATTGCAGCTACCCTCTCCCCCCTTCCTAAATAAGAATGCTCATCGCCACTTTAAAGGCCCAGAACTGGAAGCAACACAAAAGCTGGGCGACAGGCTTTTGTGTGTGAAACACGCCCTCCATGAAATCCTGTTCAGTGATAAAAAAGCACAGCGCGCTAATCCCTGCACCCACACGGGCAACATTTCCAGAGACCCCACTTCGCCAAGAGGGCCCCGGGTCGCTTCTGTCAGCCCCCACTCGTGAAGTGACAGAGCAATAAAGACCAACCATCAGAGGTCAGGGGTGGAAGCAGAACAGTGGCGCTCAGTGACAGGGCATAGGGATTAACAGCAGAGGAGATGAAAGAACTTTCCAGAACATTAAAAATGGTCCATGTCTCGAACAGGGTCTGGAGTGCACGGATTTATGTATTCTTCAAGAATGGTTGAACTTGTGTATTTAAGATGTGTACCTTACACTCTAAATTTTACTTTAAAAGCGATACAGACACATTTAGGTCTAGCTGATAACGTTCTCTTTCAGTGGTCCAGGTTAGTGGTCTGAAATTACTTTCTGTGTCCTTGAATCTTGAGCAAATGAATAGCATCGTTTAGGATAATGAGAACTGAGTTTCTCACCATTGGAAAAAGGCATTGTAAATATGGAAAAGGAGAGACTGGAAGTTACTCGATGATATGCTGGCTGGAACTGGCAGTATCAACGAGAGCATGAGGTTTTTGATGTATGGCGGTCGATCCAGACACATGAGTGCAAATGCGTGTGTACACACACATACACTTCCTCACCATCTGCTGAGTGGGTGTAAAAGCCATGATCTCCACTAAGAGTGAGCACACAGAAAGCCTCGATCTTGGTTCCTCAAAGCCACTCTCTTCTCAAAGGAACCAGGCTTCCATTTGGCTTGGTTGTGTTTATAGAAACGGCTGATTCCAAGGTCTGGGCAGAGAATGCGCAAATAGCCCTACAACATCTGGCACCATCAAGTCAGGTGGTGACTGGAATGCTGGTGGGAAAGCACCAAAACAGAGGGCTAACCCAAAGAAGCCCACGGTGGCCTGATCTGAGTGTCAAGAGAAATAATGACTGTCATGGAAGCGAGGTTCCAGAAGCTGTGGCAAATGCATTGAAAATGATGATGCCACCCTATTAGTAACTAACGAAACAAGGCAGGATGACAGCCATTGGAAAAGCTAATATCCCATGATAGCTCACATTTGCCTACATTGCAGGAATCCCAGCTACCCACCAGGTACGCTGCCATCCAGGTGCCCAAGCTACCAGGCCACCAGCCAGACATCTGCAGAGTCCCCTTAGCCCCCCCAGTCTGTGTCAGTTGCTCCCAGTCCTGGGAGCAGTTTCTGAACCAGCAGCTCTGACGTTTATTTAATTCACCAACTCAGGGTGTGCCAGAAAAATCTTCATTTTTCAAAAACAATTATCAAAGTAAGCCGGCCATGGTGGCACGCAACTTGATTTTTAAAATATTTTTGAGACTAGGTCTTGCTATTTTTGCCCATAGAACCGCAGGTTCATGTTGCCTGGGGTACCACAGACTCAACAGCCTCAGCTTCCCAGGAAGCTGGGATTACAGGCGCACGCCACCATGCCCAGCTATTTTTTGGGGGACTGGGTCTCACTAGTCCCAGCTGTGGCTTCGTAGGCTGCTGCTTACAGGCACATGCCACCGTGCCAGGCTCTCTGCCAGCATCTCTAAAGGAAGGAGCTCTGCCCCCCCCACAGCCCCCATTTGCAGGAAAATTAAGATGCAAGATAAAGCATCTTTTGAGTGACGTCATTTTGAGCACAGTAGCCCCCAATAGCCCCCAAGGAACAGGGTTAATGGAAGAGCACAAAGACCCTTCCAACCTTGGAAGGTGGTGGCATGGAGGAAGTATCCCAGTAAGTGACCCCATCACAGAGACTGTGTGTGAGTGACAAGGCATCTTTTCTCTTTTCTTTTCTTTTCTTTTCTTTTCTTTTCTTTTCTTTTCTTTTCTTTTCTTTTCTTTTCTTTTCTTTTCTTTTCTTTTCTTTTCCTTTCCTTTCCTTTCCTTTCCTTTCCTTTCCTTTCTTTTCTTTTTTGAGACTAGGTCTCGCTATGTTGCCCAGGGTACTGCAGGCTCAAGCAATCCCCAGCCTCCCAGGTAGCTGGGATTACAGGTGCCCGCCACTGCACTTTCTCAAGACCAGGTCTCGCTATGTTGCCCAGGGTAATCTCAAACCTGCAAACTCAAGTGATCCCAGGCCTCTTGCCTCCCAGTGCCTGGACAACAGGGGCACACCACCACACCCGGCCGACAAAGCATTTTTGTAAAATGCACATGGAGGACTTGGACTCGTGTATTAATCACATGCAGGGATTAAGAGAGGATTTGGGCTTCTAAACTAGTTTGGGGCTCACTGAAGACAGGATGGGACCACTGAAGGAACCAGGACCGCTCTTCAGAAGCCCTTCCCAGGACCAGCCTCTGTCCATGGGAAATGCTGGTGGTCATAGCCCCCAGGCCACTCTGCTCCTGCCCCAGGGCGTCCATACCCAGCACCGCCCCTTCAATCCCTGGGCTGAGTCTACATCATGCAACTTCTGCCTCCAGCTTCTCATTCTTGGAAGCTCTCTTGAATTTTCCAGGTTGATTAGACTGCCTGGTGCTTAAATGCATGTAAAGCTTCAAGATCTTTGCTTTGCTCCTTGGCTCTTCAGGACTTTACGCCTTCTTGAGGATCTGTTTCTCCCCATTCCAATTGGAAAAAAAAATTCCCATTTGAAAAAAGAAAATTAGCTGGGCATGGTGGTGTGTATCTGTAATCCAAGCGCTGGGAGGCAGAGGCCAGGAATCGCTTGAGTTTGTGGGTTCGAGACTACCCCAGGCAACATAGCGAGACCTTGTCTCAAAAGAAAAGAAAAGAAAATTGAAATTCAGTAGTTATTTTTCAGTGTTTAACTTGATTCTCACTATCTAAACAATGGAGGCTCATAGTTCTCATAGTTTAAGAAACAAGGGGGAAAGGCAGGCCAAGAGAAGAACAAAATGACTGCTCAGTGCTGTAACAAGATTGCTTTCATTTTTAATAAATGAAGATACCTATGATTAAATATTTACCAGCTCGCCCACTAGCTAAAACTGTTTCTTTCCATTTAGCAAAATATCTTCAAAGGCCCATGTTCTCATGCTAATCTTTCATCAGATTTCTACCCCAGTTTCAAGGAGTTAACGTGGTGGGTTTTTTTTTGTTGCTTTTATTTTGAGACTAGGTCTCACTATTTTTTGCCTGTGGAACCACAGGCTCACGTTGCCCTGATTCAAGCAATCCCCAGCCTCAGCTTCCCAGGTAGCTGGGATTACAGGCGCGCGCCATCACACCCAGCTTTATTTTTTTGGAACTAGGTCTCGCTACGTTGCCCCCCGTGGGACTCAAACAAGCAATCCCTGACCCCGGCCATGGCTTCTTAGGCTGCAGCTTATAGGCATGGGCCACCATGCCTGCCCCTGGTGTTATTCTGACCTTTGATAAGATTAGGTAGATGGATGGATGGACAGACAGAGAGACAGAGAGACAGAGAGACAGAGAGACAGAGAGACAGAGAGACAGAGAGACAGAGAGACAGACAGACAGACAGACAGACAGACAGACAGACAGACAGACAGACAGACAGACAGACAGACAGACAGACAGATAGATAGATAGATAGATAGATAGATAGATAGATAGATAGATAGATAGATAGATGGATGTTAATCTATCTTTTTAAGCGCCTGAGTATTTTGGTCTTTGCATTCCTGCTACTTCTTAGTGACAGGACATTCACAGACCTTCTGCTTATCCAGCCTCTGCCTTGTGTACACACGGTTTGTCGTCTGTCTCTGTTGATGTTACCCAGGTTCAGCCACATCTAGAGAAACCTCTGTTCTGAGAGATGCAAGAAGATGCAATGGCTTGTTCAGAATTCTGCTTTTCTTAAGCCCTCATCCTTCTTAGCCAATGGAGCTTTACAGCCTCCAGTGTGACAGTCAGAACTATTTCCTGTCTGGACAATTTTGTCATTGGTTTTCTTAAACTCATAGCTGACTGGACCCAGAGTATGAGATGCCAACATGGAGGGGGCTGGGTTCGCCCCACCCCTTCCTGAGAACTTGATCTGTTCACATCTCTGTTCCTATTCACTCTCTCTTACACACACACACACACACACACACACACACAGACAGACACACACACAGATGCTGCACTCAGTGGTTGACCTAAGAACCATCTTTGGCTCTGTGAACTGGGGCAGAGACAGCTGGTTCAAGCTGAGCCCCTGGACCGTCTCTCCAGAAGGGACATAGAGACTCTCCTGGGGACACAGAAGGAAGCAGAGCCCGGAGCAGCCACATGGCCCAGATGCCAGCTGCAGAGGGAGGACAAAGCAGGTGCGTGAAGGAAGCAGCGATACCACCACAGACACTCTCACTCCTTGCCCCGCTCCCTCTGGGTTCTCAGTGCACCTGGTGCCAGCCTGAGGATCCGGGGAACTGGGCCCAGCCTTGGGCCCACCCTCTCACACAGAGGCCTGGAAGCCCTGGGAGTTAGCTGCCTCCTCCGAGACCCTCCCTGCTTCCCAGCCGAGGGGTGACAAGTGCAGAGATCCAGTTCCATGGCCTCGAGGGGTCGAGTTTATCCCTGGAGCATCCCCGGCCTGCCTCTTGCTTGTGCCTGTCTCACCCCCAGACCCTCGTGTGTGGGAGCTGACCCGAAAATGGGGGACCCATGGGGTGAAAGCACCCATGGGCGAAGCTCTCTGTCCCCACAGGAGGGGTGTTCTTGGAAGCTGAGGGTGCTGCCCCCAGACTCCAGGCAAGGGAGTTTCTGAGGTTGCCCTCTGATTTAGTAAATAATTCTAAGGAGCCCTGTGGCCAGGGTATTTTCCTAAAAAGTTTCAAAGTAAATCCAATTTACCTTGATGGAGTCTCAGTGAAGGGATAACAAAGTGAAAGATTGATGCTTGTGGGAACTTATATTGTTAGTTAAAATGTTTAAGTTACACCTAAGATAAATCTGCAACCTGTTGATGTGTTAATTCTCAGTAACAAAGTAAAAGATTGCTTTGGGATACTTTTGGGAACTTATATTGTTAGTTACACCTAGGATAAATCTGCAATCTGTTAATATGTTAATTGCATATACTCATAGAATGCTGATATAATTGCCTAAAACACTATATATATCCACAAAAATCTCAAATAAATAGCAACAGATTCATCACCCCTTGAGTGTGTGTCTGTTAGCCATTCGCCGGCTCCTGTGTCTTTCCTGCCCAGCTGAACTCTGGTCATCTGGCCTGTGCCCTCGCCCGGCCGGTCCGCAGCACTCGTGTATGGAAGGGTCTGGAAGCCCTCGCAGACAGGACAGATGGGAATTCAGGAAGCCAGAGAAATGGAGAGAGTGACCTGGGGCCTGAGCGATGGCTGTCTCTGCCTGACCCTTGGGAGGCCAGTGGCTCTTCCACTGCCGCCCCTGGGGAACTGTCCCTCACGTCCCCATCAGGCTCGGCTTGAGCCAGCTGGCATGAGGGGCTCCCCACATGTCCCAACCATTCTCCTGAGTTCCCAGACTTTCACTTTGATCAACTATTTCCAAAGGAGGCATGAACAATCCGCAAGACAGGGTTAGACTTTATCAGAGGTTGTGCTTTCACAGGAAAGGGACCTCCAGCTGAACCTCAGACCTTGAAGTCACTGTCACTGCTATTTCTGGCCGTGCTTATGCTCCCCTGTTTATCTCCAGGCCTTTCAAGATTCCGTGCACATGTATTTATTTGTTTGTTATTTATTGTCCAAATAAATAGACGTACTATGCAACTGTTTATGTAAGTATCCACATGTGTGAGTCAACTTTGCCCCAGAGCACAGCGCTTACTGTCATATGCAGCTTTAAGAATATTATTTTCATGGAATGTTCATAGCCTTGGCCTTTAATCCAAAAGTCTATTTATATAAATGGGGGGGGGTGCCTATCTCCCTTATTTGGTGTTTGTTTTTCCACTACTCTAGCCTGCCTAACAAAGATATTTTTGTTCCTGATGTACAGAATTTTTTTCTGTAAGGTTCTTCTTAAAAGCCAGGGACTTCTTTGGGTATTGGTTATCAAGTGGTGCCCTGGGTATGATGAAAAGTCATATTGCCTAACGGATCCTTCTGTGCATCGATGAGATGGCTCCTTGCACGGATAACACATGATCCAATTGCTAAACAGAAAATCAGGAAGGAGAGGAAATCACCCTGCAAGCTGCCTCATCTCCAGCAGTTCAACCCCTTTCCCAGGGTTCCTGGGGCTCCCTCATCAGTGAAGTTGGGCCAGAAGACTCCCTGGGTCCTTCCAGGCTTGGAAGGGGGAGGCTGGAAGGAAACTGAAGCCATTGGCTTGGAGAAGGACTGGGTGTGAACTCCCTTTCCCCATGCTGGGTGGTTGCTTCTGCTGATCTTCTTTATTTTTTAAATGATTATTTATTTAATTGCTTACAACATCAGTCATCAATTATTGGATTGCCTGCCCTTCCCCTGACACCCCCTCGGTTCCCGCTGACTCCTCTGTCTTTGATGTTTGTCAGTGTGCTGGTATGGGGAACCGCAGGCTCCCGTTGCCCAGGTACCACGGGCTCAAGCAATCCCCAGCCTCAGCTTCCCAGGTAGCTGGGAATACAGGCGTGCGCCACCACGCCCAGCTATTTTCTTGATTTTTTTGGGACTAGGTCTCGTTATGTGCCCCCGGTGGGACTCAAACCATGATCTCTGGCCCTGGCTGGGGCTTCCTAGGCTGCCACTTACAGGCATGCGCCACCATGCCCGGCGGGTTTCAGTCTTAACTTTGCGTTGGGTTCATTTGAGGTCACCTATCGTCCATTCTCTGTGTCATTTTGCTGTTTCTGCAATTTGTAGCTCCGTCCTCTGGCTGGGGGTGTGTGTGGGGGGACTCATTCCCAGCCATTGTCAGTAAGGAAGTTCCTCGTTTTGCAGAGGCATCTGTTGAAGTCCTTTGTAGGTCATGATCTCTCCCTTGGTTTGCCACTTTGCTGTGAAGCCAATGCCCCAGCTTCCCTTGGGCTTCCTCCCCTAGGGCTGGGGAGGGGCGCCCTGCACTCTTAGATGGCACAGCTGTCTGGAATTGTGCCCCATCCGTTCCTGGTGAGGCTGTAGGATGGATTCTGTGATATGTCATCACATGGTCATTTTTCTGTCCATTATGCCTTGGCTTTCTCCATGCTTCTTCTCTTGCATCCTGCTCAGAAGTGTGGGCAGGATCTTTACTCAGACCCTCACCCCTTCTCTGTCGGTGTTTGTATTCTTTGTCTCTTCTTATTCCTCCAGGGGGGATGCCTGCGTACCAGCCGTCCCAGCCTCACTGAGGCGCATCCCTAGTGGTCTCCCATCCCCCCGACCTAGGCCGGAAACCACCAGAGTCTGCAGGGTGTTGAGACTGGCTGCCATGGGTGGCTGCAGGGTGCGGGAGCCCAGAGAGACCCCCATGCACCTAGCCGGCACACTCACCCTGAGACCTTTGCTCCTCTGACTCCGCATGGTCTTCTGCTTCTACTTCCATGGAGAAAGACATTGAGCGTTTCCCTCATGCCCCATGAACTTGCCCACAGACCACTGGGCATGCATTCGCTGGCCACCAACCACATCCAGCGGCTCTTGGCAGGATCGCACTGTGGCTTGCACGGTCTGAGTGGATGCTGGTGGGCAGCCGGGTCAGAGCAGGCAGAGCCGGACAGAGGTGCCCCAGGCCAGAACAGAACTCACTTAGTAATCTGCTTGCGGTTCTTTGAGACCCCATTCTTTGATCTAAGCCAGAGCTTCACTTCTGGAAGGCTAGGGCTGTGTCATAACCACCTGTCATTAACTCATACCTGCTAACATCTTGATTGCCATGGGCTGCTATTAAATTCAATCATCACAACATTTCACGAAGGAGGGAGCACTTGTTTCCCTCATTCTAATACATACTATGCACAGTGATGGCAGATGAACGACTACTCATATACTACCAATAAAAGATAACATGCTTAAATGCTATGGGTAAAAATATATGTGTAATTTTTCACTAACATCTTAGATTCTCACACTCCTGATCCCCAAGTTACTTACCATCCATATTGGCAGGTGGGGGGGTGACAAGCTGTCTTGGCCTCTGTTCACGCAAACACGTCGTTAACATTAGCCTTTCAGCTGAGCGGTATATCCTGCTGGGATTAGGTGGGACAGAGCTGAGAATTTGTGACAGTGAAATGATGGCTTTTTTTTTTTTCTTGCAAAATAACAGCTAAGGACTAAGACAGGAAGATGTGCCCACAGAGGGCGAGGCTGTGTCCTCTTTACCTAGTGAGAGGCATGGAAAAGTGTTGCCATTTACTTAGCCGACACATCAACAGGAGTCCTGAGAGTCCTGAGAAGTTGTTCGACTTTTCTGGTGTGGAGGAAAGAAACCCATGCAAGGCTGGTGTGAAGAACTCAGACCACACATGGGGCACCTGTTTGAGCCAACCTGATGGTCATTTCACAGGCAGTATTTATGGTTTTCAGAAGCAAACACATGTACACCTTTAACCAGAGGCCTGTTAGACTTGATCCAATATATCATCGCTATTTGTCAGTTTTGTAAACTGAGGCTTGACCCTCAAGATTCCACCTTCCCCTGCGGCTCCCTTTGGGTTCTGGGAGCGAGAGGTGGGTGGTCCCCTGTTGTGTCTTGCACTGGTGGGAGGCCTTGGGGGGCCTCAGGCTGTCTGACAGGTGGTCTGGGTAGCAGGGTTCGTTCCCCCCCACCACATATATACTTCGCCCAACTCCACCAGGAGGCCAGGCCACCCCCACCTCAAGGGTCCACCTTCCTCTGTGGCTCCCTTCAGGTTCTCGGACTGCCTGGGAGGGCTGGTGGGGGGTGGGGGTGATATTACTTACCTCCCTCTGGTTTACCCCAAACCCAGAATCCTCACCAGGAATGACAAAATCAGTCATTGAGCTGCAGATACACATGAGGGAGGAGGTGAGGAGAAAGAACAGAGGCCTGGGACACACCTACCTTCTGGGCAGGACCAAAAGAGCATTTTTGGAACCATGGACACAGACCTGTGAGACCAATGATAGTGATGACCTGGCTCAGAAATACACCCACAACGATTCTGCAGGCGGGAACCAAATTCCCAGCTCAGAGATGCCTTAAGTGTGAGCGTGACACCCTCCCATTCCACAGGGAGAAGAAGGCCACAGAGATGGAGGGCGGCCCCATGACGAGCTGGACCAACCATCCACCAATGTCCATCCCCATCAGGGAACTTTCTTACAGACAACAGCTGGGAGAAAGGCTCTCAATGCCAGAGACCAGAACAATAAAGCAAAAGGTGACAGAAAGTGGAATGGAGGCAACAACCAGCAAGAAGGAGGAGGCATCAATAGGATCCGAATACACGCGAACTGGCTGCCCACAGCAAAGCTATACCCAGAAAACTGAGCACAGGCCACTGCGTCCCAGGAAAACACATCCTCATTCGGAAAAAGGATGTGGCTCCAGGAAAGAAAAGGCAGAATCCAATGAGCTAAACATTGACCAACAACTGGCAGTGAATGAGGAGATGAAGTAACCAGAGTGGGGACAAGGGGAAGGGGAGGGGGAGGAACACTCAAAAGGGGGGAAATGTAAGTAAATAAATAAATAGTAAATAAAAACAAACAAGAGCTGGGCATGGTGGTGCGCCCCTATTGTCCAAGCGCTAGGAAGCAAGAGGCCTGGGATCGCTTGAGTTTGTGGGTTCAAGACTACCCCGGGCACAATAGCAAGACCGGGTCTCAAAAAGCAGTCACGCAGGTGCCTGTAATCCCAGTTGCCTGAGAGGCTGAGGCTGGGGATTGCTTGAGTCCATGAGATCAGGACTATCCTGGGCAACATAGCGAGATGTAGTCTGAATGAATGAATGAATGAATGAATGAATGAATGAATGAATGAATGAATGAATGAATGAACGAACGAATGAATACAAACTTAGGGTTGAAGAACTGAAGTCATTTGCTCATCTTGCCAGGCGAGGAAGTCAGGGAGCCAGGCCTCAGGCCCCAGCCAGTCTAGTTTTAGCTCTCGCGGCCCCAAACTACCCCAGCACCCCACTCTGAACTCTCAGCGTGGTGACTGGTAAAATAAATATTTGTCGACACAAACGAAATTGTTTAAAAAGGGTTTGTTTGGAGAGGAGACCAGGAGAAAGTCCTGAGCATGACTGGCTGAATGTGTGCAGAGAAATGCTAATACCCCATGGGCTTGGCCTGGCTGTTTGCTCAGGTCCCTAAGATGACCCCTGTCTTCCATCCTGCCTCCCTTCAAGCTACTTTCAGCCCACAGTGGCTTTGGACCAGCATCCCCTCCACACCCCTATTCAAAGCCAGCACAACTGCTGGCCCTGGCTCTCCCACCGGCCACAGCCAGGCAAAGAGAATCCTTGGGACATCAAATTCCTCTCCATCTGCCAGGGGACATCCGCCTGCCTCCTCCCAGGCCAGCTGGCGTCCCCTCTTCCAGCCAGGTCCTGGTCCTGTGGGCGCCCCTGGTGCAAGGCCCAGGGCCCAGGAGGAGAGAGACAGCAGGAAGGAAGGCGAAGGCTGTGTTATTTCTTAACACAGGCTGTTCACAAACAGACAGCTCCCCCCCACCTTTACCCCCCCCCAAGATGGCGCTTGACCATCTTCCTTTCATTTCACCTTGACAAACCCCCTGTGAGGTAGATTTGTTCTTAGCTCCCTTTTACACACGAGAAAACAGCCTCAGAGAACTTCAAGGCCTTGGCCTGAACCCCCACGAGCACACAGATCTGAATGCAAGCCTCCCACGTCCACAGCGTTTCTTCCTTTCCTGTGAGCTCCAGCTCCCGCAGCGAGCCGCCTGTCTGCCCCCTTTGCACCAAGTGCCACCGGCCCTATTTTCTTCTGCATTTGGGCTTCTTTCTTTTCCACTTCGTTTATATTTAACGTTTACTTATAACTGACACATATTTGTATTAAATCTTAACCCTACCCTTCTTCAAATGGGATATCTATTTTCTTGTGCTCTATTATCAACTGCAGAATTAGCAGCAATGTGTTTTATTTCATGTGTTTCTGGGAGGGGGCTTCTTTCTTGCAAGGAAAGTGTCTCTTTTGCTTTCGGGCTTCCGCTCTCCCAGCATTCCATAGGACTGGCGACTCGTTTGTCAACGTCTTGCTGTTTTTCGAACAAGTACTTTATATAAATGACCCATCAAATCAGCATCAGTCAGACACGCAGCGAACATTTTGTTTCATGCTCTTCCTGCCCTTTCTGTTCTAGCATCTTCTTCCCCACCTCTAGCCATACCGGCTACCCTTTGGCTTATTTTGCCAGAGGTTTTTTTTTTGTGTGTTTGTGTGTGTTTTGTTGTTATTTTTTTTTTAGTTTTTATTTTAATTATATATATTAATAGTTTATTATATTTTTGGATTTCCTACAATGTAAGATTGTTGACCCCCATGGGAATTCCACCCCACCCCCGCACCCCCAGGCACTATTTCCTTTTATTGCTGTTTGCCCATGTTTGGCCCTTTGGTCTATTTCTTTCCTGGAGCTCTGTCCATATCCTGGGTGAAGATGTGCTTTCTTGGTATATGTAGACCATGCTACTTAGATTTCCAGTCCTAATTTTGCCATCAAAGGCCAGTTCGTGTTCATTTGGCTTGGTTCAGTGCCTCCTCCTTCTTAGTGCTGTCAATTTCATTCTGTTCCCTTTTCCATTTTGTTACTTCTTTGCCTTATATTTCAAGGCTTTGGCCTAGGGAATCCGATTTCCAACCTTCCCATTCCCATCCATCCCTTCCCATCCCCGTGGCCTTCCTCCCCCATGGAAAGGGGCTGTGCTTTGCCAGCGCTGAAGGCATCTCTGAGCTGGGAGTTTGGCTCCCAACTCCTCGGTGACGTTGGAGGTGTAATTCTGTCATAGGTAGTCTCCTTATTTGGTATCACAGTTCAGTGTTGGGCAGTTTTCTTCATGCTCTTGTTGAGTCCCGCCCAGGTGGTGTTTCTAGGGCCTGCGTTATTGTCCCTCATCTCTTCTACATAAACAGTTGTGGTAAGTGATTAAGTTTTCCTTATTCCTGATGAGGGCTACTGGACAAGAGGCAAACCAGAGGACGTTAATGACACCTACTGACCCCACCCTGCCTCCCCACTGCCACATACCCGAGCTTCATTCTGGAAGGACTTGGGCTGGTCCAAGAACGGTCCAGGGGGGACCCCGGCCCCATCCCCCCCTCCCCACCAAGCAAAATAGTGCCAGTGCCCCCAAAAGCGCAGGTGGCCGACAGTGATGCTGGATGACTGCCATGGCACACAGACCCACCCCAGCACGCTCCAGGGAGATCCCAGCCCTGTTCCCCTAATAACACATTTTTTATTTTTCCTATTGCTTGCACACAAAGCTTGTGTTTGTGGGCAAGGTCCTCCCCCTTCCCCTTCCCCTGGTCCCCCCCTCTGGTCACTCCAGTTCCTTTCTCCTTGTCAGTTGTTGGCTGATGATTGGCCCGTTGGTCTCTTTGTGTTCTTTTCTGGAGCAGCGTCCTCCTGGGTGAAGTCCCACATTCCTGGGGGACTGCAGACCAGGCTGGGCAGATCTCCATGGATAACATGGGGGCAGGTGGCCCTTCTAAGCATGTCAGCAAACCTCCTGCCAGTCTGGTGTGTGGACTGGCTCCCAGCTTCTTCACTGTGGCGTTTCCTGTGGCGGAGGAGATGGTCTCTTTTTCTCAGGACCCTTATGCTCTCTGGTTTCGGTGTCTCCTTGTTCTTGTGGGTTGTCTCTTCCATTCATTCCAATGTTTGTCCCTTGGTGCTGCTTTTTGACTTTGGAGCTCTGCCGGAGGTTTTTTATGCACTTCAAACTCCCACATCTAGTAAGTTGGCATCCTTTACCCTCGTCTAAGAATGTAACCATCACATCCTGCATCTTGCCTTTCTCACACTGTAATACATAGAGGTGCCCTTCAGCTAATGAGGGGGTCACCTACATGCCAGGACGCCACGCCTTTGTTGAAAATACCATGAATTGAAAACATTGTGGAAATACCCCAACCAAGCCCCACAGTCCACAACAGAATACCCATTTATCTGGGTGTTGGTGGAGCTGAGGAAGCCCCACCTCCTGCCACCCTCAGCACCCCGAGAGTATCACACAAGATGTCACTAGTCTGGGAAAAGAGTGAATCCCTAAAGGAGACTTCAATACTTATACAAAGGGACACCTGTGCTCGGATGTTTACTGCAGCACTATTTATAATTGCAAGGACATGGAAACAACCCAAATGTCCCAAAACAGATGACTGGATGAAAAAGATGTGGTGTATATATACACAATGGAATATGACTCATTGATTATAAATGACAAGCTGGATGACTTTGAGATAACATGAATGGACCTAGAAGAAATTATATTAGCAGAAACAAGTCAGAAAGAAAAAGACAGAAACCAAATGGTCTCATTAATATATGGGACATAGGAAAAACAAACAAAAGTCCAAAAGGAAAAGTCAAAACAAGCTAACAATCCAACTAAAGTACACAATTTAGGCGGGGGGTGGGGGGCGGGAGGAGGAGGTAGTGGGATGAGGGGGGAGCAGTCAGGGAGTGGAGGTGGTGGATGAACCCCAGGGAATACAAAGATGTGAAATATATATATATATTTCTCTCTCTATATATATATATCTATAGATAGAGAGAAATATATATATATATATATATTGAGAGAGAGAGAGAGAGAGTGAGAGAGAGAGTAAATCCCATTTGTAACACCAAAAAGTGGAAAAATTGCAGGATGGTCACACTAAACACCATTCTTGATCAGGTCACAGAAAGTGTCTTCATTCTTTTTTAAAAAAAATCAAATATTATTGACTTACCAATTGAATCCATAGCTATATCATGTTGGGGTACAGCTTCACAAATCAGTATGTGTGCATGCCCCCCACAACGCTCCAGTGCCAATACCCTGTGACTTTCATCCCTGTAGCCCCTCCTCCCTCATCCCTGTCTCTTCCCTCTATCACTACCATATTTTTCAGACACTCCAAGAATTGTTTTTGTTGTGCTTTGCCAGTTTATTTTCTCCCTCTTTCTTTTCTGTAGCTGCAAAGTAGCTCAATGAATGGATGTATCCCATCATTTATTTTCCTTGTTCCTTAGTGATAGAATTTGGCTAGTTTCCATTCTATGACTGGTACAAATAAATGCTACAAGGAATAACCTTGACTATACTTCATTTTATACACTCAGAATAAATATGCTTGCATCAAAAGAAATATTTGCTAGATCATGCCAAGTTTTCTAATAGACCTTACTCCCAGCAATGTGTTTGCCAAGTCAACAGTTTGTATTGTCAAAGAAATTTTTGCCAATCTTGTAAATGGTGGTTTATTACTATCATTTTGTATGTATTTTGTTTATGGATAAGAGGGATCATCTATTTAAATTTTAAAAGTCATTTGTATTTCCTTTAATGCTAACTATACACCATACTATACACTCTTTCAGGGAGTATTTTGGTCTTTATTATTGGTACTTTTTAAATTTACATTAGGGAGTGCTTTGAGGTGGAATGTATAAGCACTTTACAAATAAATACTCTTTTCTCTTCTCTTCTCTTCTCTTCTCTTCTCTTCTCTTCTCTTCTCTTCTCTTCTCTTCTCTTCTCTTCTCTTCTCTTCTCTTCTCTTCTCTTCTCTTCTCTTCTCTTCTCTTCTCTTCTCTTCTCTTCTCTTCTTTTCTTTTCTTTTTTGAGACTAGGTCTCACTATTTTTGCCTGTGGAACCGCAGGCTCACGTTGCCCTGGGTACCACAGACTCAAGCAATCCCCAGCCTCAGCCTCCCAGGTAGCTGGGATTAGAGGTACACGCCACCACGCCCAGCTATTTTTTTGCAACTAGGTCTTGCTATGTTGCCCCAGGCTGGACTCAAACTGTGATACCCAGCCCCAGCCACACTTCATAGGCTGGAGTTTACAGGCATGAGCCACCGTGCCGAGCTAAATATTTTTTTCTACCAAAAGACAAATGCATTTGTCTTTTGAATTTGCTTACGGTGCTTTGTCATGCCAAAGGTGGTTTTCTTGTCTTCAATTCAGTTTTCAGAAAATACAATTGACTTTTGTACAGTCTTTCCTGTGCATAGTTTCACGAAATCATCACTACCCCAATCAGCATACAGAATAGGCCCATCCCCCCAAAACTCCCTGGTATATGAGGTCATGCCTTCCCCACCTCCAGAATGTTCTTTACGATAGTTTTTCCTTTCCAAGAATATCTTATACATGAAACCAGGTACCATGTAGCCTTGTGAGATTGACTTGTCTTGGTGTAAGGTCCTTGAGGTTCATCCAAGTTGCTGATGCGTTCCTTTTGATTGAACAGTTGTCCACTGTCTGATGTTCTACGGCTGGCTTATCCAATCACCTGCTGAAGGACATTTGGAGAGTTTGCAGTGTTTAGCAATTGAGAACAGGGCTGCAGAAACATTTGTGCATAGGTTCTTGTGTGAACATATGATAATCTCAGCAGTGGAGTTTCTGGATTTTATCTGTGACGTTAGATGAAGCTGTCAATCAACTTTCAGAGTGCCTGTATAATTTTCACAGCATCCCATCCTCCCCAGCAATTGATGTAACATTCTTTTTACTTCAGCCATCTCAATAGGAACCCAAAAGTCCCTCCTGGGGGTTTTAATATGCAGTTTTCTAACAGCGATGGTATTATACATCATTCCTTGGGCTTATGTCTTCTTTGGTAAAGCATCTGCTCGAATCTTCTGCCCACTTAAAAATTATGCTGTTGTTTTCTTTTTGCTCAGTTTAGTAAGTTTCTTATCAATTCTCTACCTAAGTCCTTATTTTATATATGTCTTGTTGGAGTGTACAGTTCATTTTTTCATCTCTTAACAGTGTCTGCAGATCAAAATTTTGTGTTATATAAAATAGTACAATTTTGATAAAGTTCAATGAGTCATCTCTTTCTTTTAATCAAGCTGCTGATACCCTATCTACGAGATCTTCTTAACTCACCTTCATAAAGATTTTCTCCATAACATAAACATTTACATTTAGGTCTAGAATCCATTTTGAGTATAATTTTCTATAGAATATGAGATTCAGTATGCGTGTGTGTGTGTGTGTCTTTGTGTCTTGATGTTCAAGTTCCTCAACACTATTGAGAAGATGAACCTCTTCCCACCAACTTGCCATTCCATCTTTCTCAAAAGTTACTTGGCAATATTTGCCTGGGTTTATTTGTAGACTTTCTATTGATTCCACTTATCAATGTGCCTGTTCTTTGTTATACCAGAGCTGGTTTAAGCACATAGCTTTAAAATATCACCACATTCATTTTAGAATCAACTTGTCCATATCTACAAAATATCCTGCTAGAGTTTTGATTAAAGTTATATAGGTCAATTTAAGGATCATTAACATCCTTACTCCGTTGAGTCTTCCAATCAATGAACTCTCCAGTAATTTAGGTCTTCTTTGATTGCTTTCAGCATTAAAGTTTTATATTTTTCAACATCTAATCTTTTACATTTTTTGGTTAGACTTACATCTAAACATTTCATTGTATATTGTGTGTATAAATACAATAGGTATATATATATATAAAATAGTGCATCCAAATGAAATTGTAGGGTATAAACATAATTACTAATGCTTATTTTTCATTTGAGTAAAACTTATGACTAGATTATAAAAATATAAATGCTTTTAATGTAGACTTTATATGAAATGTGTTAAACTCACCTGTTATGACAAAGAGGTTTCTTTTTGATTCCTGAGGATTTTCTACATAGACAATCATCTCATCAGTGCAGGGAAACTACTTGGAACCTCTTCCAATGGACATGCTCGTTATTTCTTTGTTGCCTTGTCACATGGCAAGGATATCCAGTAAGATGTTAGATAATGTAGTTGGCTTGTTTTACTTTTAAAGGTTGTATTTATCAATCTTATATGAACTTTGGACTTTGAGTCATGATAGGAAATGTTTTTTTTTGCTAAAAGTTATCTCAGAACTCTTCTTAGTTATACTTTTTGGAAGAAATGTACAAGGGCAGCTATATTTGTAAGATTTGGATAAGAGAAAAAAAGAAATTTAGAGAGGCATAACTATATCTTATTTTGATTAATGATGTCTGAAAATTATAATCAAGAACTTGAATGATTTTGAAATTAATTTTTCTTTTCTTCAATCATATACCACTCTGAGATGGGACTTTGTGGGTCTTATTGTGGCAAAGATCCAAAAGGTATCCACACTCAGTCTTAACTTGGGTTTGCTTATTGACTCAAAGTGAGATAAAATTTAAGGGACCTGACAAACCTAAGCGTGATTTCAAGGGTGGTCAATACACATGAAAACTTTCTTGCTAGACATTGTGAAAATATAAATTAAAATGCCAATGTGGCACTAGTACATACTCAACACAATGGCTAAAATGCGAAACAACAAAAATATACCAAGGATTAGGCAAGAGATGAGTAATGAAAACGTTCACGTTTGCTACCATAAACAGACAGGACTACAAAAAACAAGAATGCTTCTGCACAGCAGAAAATCACTGTCATTGAAAGGAAAAGACACTCTATTGAATGGGAGAAAATATTTGTGATGCATACATTAGACAAGGGGCTGATATCCAAAAATTTCAAAGAACTCATACCACTCAACAAAAAGAAGACAAAACTAATCAAAAAATGGGCAAAGAAAAGCTATATAGAAACTTCTCCAGAGAAAACATAGGCACATGGACAAATGCTCATCATCACTTATTGTCAAGGAAATGCAAATCAAAACCACAATGACATATCCCTCACACCCAACAGAGGAACACTTAGCAAACAGAGCAGAAACAAAAGTTGATGAGGATGTGGAGAAATAGGAACTCTCATACCCTGTGGGTGGGAATGTAGATGGTCCAGCCCTTATGGAAAACAGCATGGTAGTTCCTCAAAATGTTAAAAACAGATTCACCATGTGATTCAGCAATTCGGCTCCTGGTATTTATTCAAAGAATGCAAAAACACTAATTTGCAGTTACTATTTATAAAAATCAAGCTATAGAAGCCCATTGTACTCAATTTGCAGTTACTATTTTAAAAAGTCAAGCTATGGAAGCCCCTCATACTCAATAACAGGAGTGGATTAGGAAGACGTGATCTAAATACATGATCAAATGCTACTCAGCTCTGGAAAAAGATAAAGTCTTGCCATTTGTAGCAACATGGATAAACTAGACGGAATGATGCTAACTGAAATACATCAGAAGGAGAAGGACAAACAGCACAAGTGGGATATAAAGAAACAAAAAAAGAGAACAGACAAACTGAACAAACCCCAGAAAACTGACTGCAGAATTGAGGCTCCAGAAGGGGAGGATGGGAGTGGGTAGAAAAAAGAAAGTCCAGTGAACTTTGGGACAGGATTTTGGGTGTCTTGGGGGTAGGGATGGTGTAGTCACATAACATCTATAGTGGTGTGAACCCGTACCTCCAATCATAACCTTGTAGTACACCAAGGTTACCTCAATGCAAAGAATAATAAACAACACTAGATGGACAAAGAAATTATGGTATCTTGTATATAAGTCTTCAAAGAGAAAAATCAACTTTAGATGCAATAATATGATTGGAACTCACAAGTATAATGTCAAGTGCAAGAAGGTAGATAGAGAATACACAGTGCATGAGTCAAAAACCATTGAGGGGGCTAAAAAGGGAGGGGGCAGGAGAGGTCCCTTTCGTCACAGACAGGCTATGGCCCATATGGTGAAAATGATCCAAGTTTACACACACTTTGAGTCTTCTTTCCTGTATGGATTTTAACACAGTTTTAAAGACTCTGTTTTTTCTAAGTAGGGATGTTAGCTCACAGGTGGAGGGAGACCACCCACACCATGTGCTGTCGAGTTGTTGGCTAATATTTTCTTCCTGGTTTTCACATTGCTATTCACGAGAGAAATCGGTGTATTGGTTTTCTTTCTTGGTACCGTCTTTATCAAGTAATGGGATCAATAGGACACTTGTTTCTTAAAATGGACTTGGAAGTTTTCCCTTTTTGTCGATGCTGTGGGCTACATTAAGTAGCATAAGGATTGTCTGATCTCTAAAAGTAGATAGAAGATAGAATTCCCCTGTGAAATCTAGACCTGCTGTGGATTGAAGGAAAACTCTACTTTTTCTATTCTATTTCTTCTACTTCAGGTTATGAGTATATTCAGATAGGTTAATTTTAATGATCAGTCTGGCAGTTCAGCGTTTTATTGAAAAGCGTACCTGAGACCAATAATTGTGTTATCTCAGGCTGGTTACCTAACTCTGCAAGCCTCAGTTGCTCTGTCTCCAGAAAGGGTTTGTAATGATAAAAAAGCTTTCATATGTGAGAAACCCCTGTCCATTAAAAACGGTGGGTAGATATTAGCCGTTATGCTAGCACACTTGATATGAAAAAGAATCGTTCAGAATGCGATTGGTCTGCTTTGGCATTTGATCTGTTCAAATCAAATTGAACAAATCAATAACACCTAAATGTACTGCCCTTGCAAGGGATGTCTTTTCTGGAAAACAACCAATTATGACATGTATTAAAAATTTTTTGCATTTTCAGTTTCCCTTTATAGTTGTCAAGGCAATTATAGATACATAGTATATATATATATGTATATACACATACATACTCTTCTGATTAGTTTCTGTGAGAATTGGCAAGAACACAGAGGTTCACAATTATGCATTGAAAACTTCCTCTTACTATAAAGTTCACAGATGCTCATTGAGCAAACTAGACCTTTCAGAAAAGAAATCATTTTATAATGAAAAAAAAAAAGAATAATCCAAACGCGGAAAAGCAGGCACTCACATAGTGGTGTTCACGCACACCTGCCCCGTTTTTCCCTGTGAATTAAAGTGGTGATTGAACTTTGCCTGCAATAATGTGTCCTGGTTCTTTCATCTAAAATAATGAGAATAACTTTGCTTTGAGGCCACTCGCAGCAGTATTCTGCAAAAACTACAAAAAACCTAGAGAAATAACGCAGGATTTTACTCAACGTGGCTTAAGGAGATGGTGATGAATAAAGACCGGAGAAGGCGCCAGGAGGAGTGCCCTGGAGTGGGGGTGGGGGGCGGGTCAGGGCCATTCATAATGGGTTTAGCTGTTGTGGTGCTGTCATGCTAAGCCTTCCCCCTGGAACTCTACAGAGGGTGAAAGGATGGTTCCGGTCTGCCCTCCCTCAGCTCCTGTGCAAATGGTTTCTCACATCCATTCTCTCATCATCCGATAGGAGCAGGATCACACGTTCAGATCATTGTGGATCAGCTCAAGCTACCTCCCAGATTCCCCTGTGATCCAACCTGGGCAACAAATCCCTCCCTTCCCTTTCATTCTTGTCTAGACTATGAGAATTGATTGCCACGTGCATCCTGGACCACAGGGTGGAAGTGGCTCTGCTATGGGGACCAAGCTGAGTCCTGCGGCATCATCTTTTTTCTTCTTCTTCTTCTTCTTCTTCTTTTTTTTTTTTTTTTTTTTTTTTTTTTTTTTTTTGAGACTAGGTCTCGCTATTTCTGCCCATGGAACCGCAGGCTCACATTGCCTGGGGTACCACAGACTCAAGCCATCCCCAGCCTCAGCTTCCCAGGTAGCTGGGATTACAGGCACGCACCACACGCCCAGCTATTTTTGGGGACTAGGTCTCGCTACATGCCCCCCAGCTGGACTCGAACTGCTATCCTTGACCCCGGCCATGGCTTCCTAGGCTGCTACCTACAGGCATGCGCCACCATGCCCGGCCTCTTTCCTTTTCTTTTTTGAGACTAGGTCTTGCTATGTAGTCCAGGGTAGTCTCAATCCCCAGCCTCAGCCTCCAGATAGCTGGGATTACAGGCACCTGCCACCGTGCCCAGCTGCTTTTAGGAGACCAGGTCTTGCAGTGCTGCCCGGGGTAGTCTCGAACCCACAAACTCAAGCAATCCCAGGCCTCTTGCCTCCCAGCGCTTGGACTACAGGCGCGCGCCACCACACCCTGCCGAAGAAACATCTCCTGCACTTTTGTGCTAGTTCCCATAGGCAGGATACTTGTCCAGCCCCTTGGCTCACCCGCCTGTTATCTTTCTGAATCCCAGTGAACAAGAGCTACGGATACCCAGACTCGCCACCACCCTCCTCCACCCAAGTCCATCCACTCCCCTGCCTGTCTGCTGCTCGGCATGGAAGGCCTCCCTGACCATCTTAGGCAGAAAAACGTATTAAGCATTTTATAAAAACCTTCAAAAAACAATATTTTAAAACCTAAAAATATTCCACTCCAATTCAAACTGTCATTGCATATTTACATTGTCTCCAAATATTTGCCATTAGGAAAACATAACAAGGCAGGCTTAAGGAGAACAGAAAGAAAACGCTCTCGGGGAGGGAGAGAGAGAGGCAGCACCATCTGTGTCATCTGGGGCACGGCATTTCTCCTCTGTGGCCTCGGTTTTCTTGCTTGTAAATAAACACTATACTCGTCTTTTCGGTGTGTCATGAAGACAAGAGACGATGCTATAAATCAGCTGGCTCACACACAGTTGGCTCGCAAGCCAAGCTTACAGACGCAAATGCTATTTCTACATGAGTCTGAATTTTTAGAATTTTTTCAAAATGGTAACAGTTCCTAAGCTGGAACTGTGGCACGTGCCTTTAAGCGCAAGCCTAAGGAGCGCGGCTGAGACTAGGAATTGCTTGAGTCTGCAGGTTCAAGTCTCGCTGGGGTCACGTAGTGAGACCTAGTCTCAAAAAATAGCTGGGTGTGATGTTCGCATCTGTAATCCCCGCCTTTGGAAGCTGAGGCTAGGGGTCATTTGAGTCCGAGGGTTTGGGACTACCCCAGGCAACATAACGAGACCTGGGGCCGGGCATGGTGGCGCTTGCCTTTAATGCCAGCCTCAGAAGGGAGGCTGAGACTAGGAATCACTTCAGTCTGCCGGTTTGAGACCTGCCCAGGGCAACATAGCGAGACCTAGTCTCAAAAAATAGTTGGGCATGGTGGTGCGCGCCTGTAATCCCTGCTACCTGGGAGGCTGAGGCTGGGGATTGCTTGAGTCGGTGGTACCCCAGGCAACGTGAGCCTGCAGATCCCTGGGCAAAATAGTGAGATCTAATCTCAAAAAAAAAAAAGAAAGAAAGAAAAAATGGTGGCAGTTCCTGAAGAGGGAGATGCTTAGTTCAAAGTAGGTATTAGATTCTTAATACATACCTGGTAGCACTTATTATGGACAATTTTTAAAATCCAAGAAACTGGGAGTGACTGACCAGCTCAGGTGGGGACTGGGTCGGGGACCGTGCGGTGTCTGTGGAAGGGGACCGGCTAAAGACTAAGGCCTTGCACCCGCAGCCACTTCTGCAGGCAGTCATAGCCCTGCCCGGTGTAGCCATCTCTCCACCTTTGTCTGGGGGGGGGGGCAGGGAGTGGCCGACTGGCTCAAGTGAGGACTAGGTCAGCCAGCTAGCTCATAGGCTAAGTGTTGGGGGGGGGTGAGGGTGAGGGGAAGAAGATAAAGTCGCCTCCTCTATTTCACTCACACTCCATTTAATCCTCAGAAGGAATGAGAACAAAAATGGATAAAAGACTTTGATATCAGACCTGAAACCATAACATATATAGAGGAAAACTTGGGCAAAACCCTCCATGAAGTACAATCAGAAATTCCTTTCTGGAATCATCTGCAGAAGGCAAAAAATTGAAGGAAAACATAAGTGGATGGGACTACATCAAACTAAAATGCTTCTGTACAGCAAAAGAGACAACAGAAAATACTAAAAGAAGCCCAACCGAATGGGAAAAAATTTTTGCCCTCCATAAGAGTGATAAGGGATTAATAACACAGATCCACAAGGAACTCACACAACTAAACAAAAGCAAAACAAGAAGCCCAATCAAAAGGTGGGGAGAAGAACTAAAAAACAACTTCTCCAAAGAGGAAATACAAATGGCCAACAGACACATGAAAAATTGCTCAATGTCACTAGCAATCAGGGAAATGCAAATCAAAACCACAATGAGATCCCACCTTACACCAGTGAGAATGGCCCACATCAAAAAATCAGGCAACAACAAGTGCTGGCGTGGATGTGGAGAGAAAGGAACACTCTTACACTGCTGGTGGGAATGTAAACTGGTCCAGCCACTATGGAAAGCTGTGTGGAGGACCCTTAAACTAATGAAAATGGAACTATCATTTGACCCAGCAATTGCTCTTCTGGGAATCTACCCAAGGGAGAACTCAATGCTTGTACAAAGAGACACCTGTGCCCAGATGTTTTTTATTTATTTATTTTTTAATTTTTTTGCATATTTTACAATATATGATTGTATAACTGCTGATCCCCATGGGAATATGCCCCCACATGACATCTCCCCTGGTCACTTTGCCTCCTCTCTTTTTGTTGTTTGTCCATGTTTAGCCCTTTAGTGCCCGGATGTTTATTGCAGCACTATTTATAATTGCAAGGACATGGAAACAACCCAAATGTCCCAAAACAGATGAATGG
>PVHY01021536.1:0-23761 GCA_004024945.1 Uropsilus gracilis
AAAGTATATGCTGTTCCTGAAATTAGGTGCAAAAGGGGTAGAAGCCTCCAAACAACAAATCAAAGAGGAAAAAAAGTAAATAAGAGGGAAAACAAAAAGTTCTTAAAGCCACAAGTGGCCAATTATCTTATTCTAGTCACCATTTTTAGTCCCAAAGGTCCCAAAGACACATGTCCATAATGGTGCCCCTTTGCCCCTCCAAACCTGAGGCAGGCACTCTGCAAAGTCCCGTTTTTCTCCAGCCTCTTCTCTTTGCTTCTCTCTCCTGTGTTTTGAGCTGCTCTGCTTCATCAAGGCTCTTCAAACTTTTACAACAAATGTTGATGCACAAATCAACTTTCCAAATCCCTGACTATCTCCAGGTACCAACTGATTCTTCCAGGGGGCTTCTGCTCAGCCTGGCCATAGGCTCTTTACCTGCCCACCATTCTCATGTCTCTCCTCTGCCCAAAAGTCTTTCTCCTACAGTCTCTGCTCCTTTCCTTTTTATCTCTCTCCCTCTCTCTTTTTTCCTCCTAAAAGCCTTCAGCTCCAATTTCCCTCTACACACCCTCCCGGTGATAAATTTTTTCTCCCCCACCCAGGATTTGCAATAAAGTGAAAGAACCCTTATCATGTTTAGGCCTCTGTGTTTTTCAGACACAACTAATGGCAATGCCGAATTTTTATGAACAATTTTCAGATACAGCTAATGGCAATGCCTAAATTTTACCAACGAATGCACTGCGCATGCAGGGATCATGGCTTCATTCCCACCTAACACTTAAAACAATACAGTCCACCCATAGGTAAAGAACAGAAAAAATATAGTTTCTTGACAAAAGTTGGGCTCATGATTTAAAGAATAATAAATCCAGTGGCTGAGTTTCCTCACATTCAAGATTGGAAATAGCAAGAACATTCAGGGGTGTGCACCCTACAGAACTGGATCACTGAGATAAATGAACTATAAGAGGCTAGTATTGGGTCAGACCAAGCAGACAAAATGCAGGGTATTCCAATTTGTTCTTGGGAGGAGATCTTAAGTGATCCAAGCAGCAGCCCATGTCGGGCAGCAGCATCTTAGTTTGTAACCACCGCAGAGGAAAGTCTCCAAGAATCATGCTGACAGAATCGGAAAGTTTATAAAGAGAAATGTAACGCGATGCGGTCACAGTTATTTGCTGCTTTCCCTGCATCATCATCTACCACCATCTCCAGCTGGCAGCCAGAGCCCTTGAACCATCTCTGGATGAGAAGCTCAGGACAACCTGGAAGCTTTTATTCAGCAATGGGTTTTTCAGCTTCTTCTGTGTGGAAGAGACTTTGATGGACATACATGGTGGGGAGGGAGGATGAACATGTGCACAAGGCATTATCCTTACCCTACATAAATTCGTAAGACCACATGGTACACAAACTCATGCATGCTCACACACATCTTTATTACAAAAGAGAGTTCATTAGAGTCAGAGAAAAAAGAAAGTCCATAGGCCTACAGCTTCAAGTCTCATGTTCCAGGTAAAATTACCCCACTGCCTCCTAAGTTCTCTTAGAACTCTCCTGCCATAGGGCTTTTGATTTCAAAGAGAAATACCAACCATGGCCTCATGAAAATGTAGGGAAGCAAATATCCACTACCCCAAAATTTGCTATTTTTTGAAAAAGGTTGATTTCAAGGGGGATACTTTGCAAGACATTTACATATAAATTTCTTGCTGTAGGGGCATCTCCTTGCTGTACCTCGAAGACCTAATCCTCTTGTCTCTACAAGGGAGACAGCAGGACTTCAATCTGCTTACCTTGTCTACTGTGCTTTCATTGGTAAACTCCATCACTGACCTCTTTCATCTCAATCTGTGGTGTCTTATAACTACATCATTTATAATCACCTTTGAAGTTCCCTAATGAGTTGTAATGAGTTTGCCAGAGCTCTCCCATACAGATAGAAGATAAATATGCTATACTAAACTTTTCAGACTCTTTTCTTTTATCCATCAGCATGGTACTCGTTTGGTCATTTGCCAGCCTCAGAGAATCCAGCAGGCATAGGTGATTTCTTGGTGCCATGTTAGGGCATCTGTTCTTATTCAGTGCCCATGGTGAGGGCTTATGCAATTGACAAGCAGATGGGGAACAGAACTTTGTTAGACACCACATCTTAACTGATTTGTCCCCCACCCCCTGCCAGAGTAGTACCTTCTACAATGTTCTTTAGAATTTCTTTATGTAATTCACATGTATAACCATGGGAGGCATGAGACTGATACAGGGTTTTCATTTGCCATCCTATGGTGTGTTCCAAAGAAGAGGAGTAAAGTCACTGACTAAGGAACATCTTCTCATTTGTCCCACACCATACCTTTCAGCAGGTTGAAAAACTGGGACCTGACAGCTTTCATAGGAAAATATTGACAGACATATAATGTCCAGTGTGGTTCTATACCAGTGGTTATTTGTTTGACAATTTCTAGACACTGGGATTTTTTGCTGCTTTTTTCCTGCCTACTGATAGATCAAACTATTTAATTACAATGTGTATAGGTGAAAAATAATGAGAAAATTTCACCAGGAAAGAAAGCAATTAAAAATCTTGGAAAGTCTGCACCTCTGTGCAGCATGTGGCTCTCCCAGTGTGTGACCTATCTGGTTCCCGCCCATACCCTGGCACTCTGACTACAGTGTCCACTGCTCCTGGGAGAGGGAGCCATTATCACGGCTCATAGTTGTCATTTCTATTTAAAATGCACTAATTGATATGCTAAGCATTTAGAAGTTTCCACTATTTAACAGATGTAGTGACATGAAAAATAAAGATTAGCAAATTCCTAATTAAAACAACTGCTCCTATTGGCAACTTAACAATTCCGGAGGCAGTTGAAGATGTAAAGTATGGTTTTGGGGATCAAAGAACTATAATTGAGGGTACAAGATTGAGGTTAAAAAACCTAAGACTTTCCCCCAGAAGGCACAAAGTCAGAGGTTTTTATGGAAGGAAAAGTGGAATATGAGACAAGAAAACTATTAATTTGCATTAACAGGTTTAAACTATACTTGACTATACAAAATTAGTGACTGATTCTCTAGAAAGGATGAAAAGAGAAATGACCTATTCTACCCTCTTGCTTGTAGTTCCTAATCTCAAATAATGGTAATGTGATTTCACAGTAATGGCTCACAAGTTCCATTTTTAATTGACTTCACAAATGTTAACTTTTACATAATCAGAGAGATTAACCTTCTTGTCTTAATTTTGCAATTCCCTGGCCCCCTCCCTGCACAAAATGGGGAAAGATAACTGTGAAAGATAAATAAACCAATAATTCTTACTATAGAGAGACTTCAAATGGTTGTTGAAGTGATGATTTTTCATTATGAAAAGAAAAGATTAAAAAAATGTGTCAGTATCTCAAAATTGCTAACAGGGATTGTGCTTGCAACTGTTGTGAAGGCAAACTATGATAGTTAATTGAATCTGAAGGATCTCAAAACCATATTTATATTGGCTTCAACTAGCCAAGTAGATAGTGGCTGTGGGTTTTACCAACATTAATAATCTGAAAACCAACTAGCTAGATTTAGAGAGGTGAGAGGACTTGAGTACAATGTAAACAAAATCCACTTGGATTGGGTAATTCATGTATTCTCAAACTACTCAGATTTTCCCAAACCCTCTGCTGGGTTCTGTCAAGCAAGGGTGTTGTCAGAATTACTGCTTGTAGAACAATGCCAGCAGCTGCCAAATGCTCAACAGTCATCAAAAGAGCAATAAGATGCTTATTCATATTTAAAAATGGATACCAAATAACACAGAGCAGATGAAAGTGGCATTTTCCTGCACAATAGCATCTGGAATCTTTTCTCCATTTTTGGAAGGCTTGTTTTGAGAGAAAAGCTGAAGCTGAAGAAATCCAGAAAAAAATAGATGATAAAGTTGTTACAAAGATGTGTGTTCTATGCCAGTTGGCTTCGAATTGGTGATATTCAGCTAATAATTCTCCAGTCTCAATGGGGAATATGCCATTTTTCTTTGTGTATTAAGCAATTCTTGGTGGTATTCCCAAATGGTAGAGTTACATGTTCATCTTTAGATACCGGTTATTTTTCATCTCTTGTCTAAAATAAACCAGTGCCTGACTTGCAAAGGGTTAAACCAATTCATGGGCTTTGCCTAGTAACAAGCCTCTAGAGCACATCCATCCAAAGAGATGGATGTTTGTCCATCACACATGATGAGTGAGGAAAATCCAATCTTTTGAATAAAATTTTTCAGCAACATACAGCCCAAGACAAAGTGACAGGTTAATCTTATTTAATGAGAAAATCTGAGAACTGTCTGGATCCTGAAACTAAGCTGATAAAGTGATATTTAGCTTTAAGGATGGGAGACTTAAAACTGTTTAAAAACAGAAGAAACAGCAGCCAGTAATGAAGTTATATTAAGCTCCACAAACATTTAGTGTGTACCTACTATATTCAATGTACGACTCTTGATTATTAAACTGTATAAAGCTGAATAAAATTCTTGCCATCATGAAACTTGGACTCTGGTTATTTCTATTCCCTTAACTTTAGCATGGAAAAAAATCAGAAATTTAGTATTTTCTAACTGGGTTTTTTGCTTTGTTTTTGTTAAGTTGTGTGAGTTCTTTGTGTTCTTTGATATCAGACCCTTGTCAGTTCAGTGGAATGTAAAAATTTTTCCCATTCGGTTGAAGGTCTCTTTGTTTACTGTATAGAAACTTTTCAGCTTGATATAATCCCAGCTGTTTATGTTTTCCTTGTGTGTGTAGATGTGTCCCATCTAAAAAATGGGGAGAAGAGCTGAAAGGCACTTTTCCGAAGAGGAAATACAAATGGCCAACAGGCATATGAAAAATTGCTCAATATCACTTATAGTCATGAAAATGCAAATCAAAACTGCAATGAGATACGACCTTGATGTGAAATATATATATAAATAAAGAAATTACTTATATGCTAAAAAATAGAATGACTCATATCAAACAAAACAAAACAAACAAAAGAAAACAGGCACCAATAAGTGCTGGCATGGAGGAGAGAGAAAGGAACACTTTTACAATGCTGTTGAGAATGCTAACTGGTCCAGTTACTATGGAAAGTTCTGTGGAGGATCCTCAAACTACTCAAAATGGAACTACTATTGGACCCAGCAATTCCACTACTGGGAATCTACCCAAAGGACACCAAAACACTAATTGAAAAGGACACCTATACTTGGATGCTTATTGCAGCACTGTTTATAATAGCCAGGATTTGGAAACAACCCAAATGTCTCAAAACAAACAAATGAGTCAGAAAGTTGTGGTATATGTACACAATAGACTAATATTTAGCAATCAAAAAAGATAAATTTGATGCATTTGTGATAACATGGATGGACCTACAAGGAATCATGGTAGCAGAAATAAGACAAAGAGAAAGAGAAATACTGGATGATCTTACCTACATGTGGGTTAACAACAAACAAAAGGACAAGAGTAAAGAAAAAAAAGAAAGTTATTGTTTGACTCTTAAATAAATATGAAATAAATTTTAGACCACATACACACAAAAAAAAAAAGGACAAGAGAAAGTTAAAACCAGCAAACTGGCAGCAGAACTAAAGCACAAACAAAAGAGGGGGAGGTCTGGAATGGCAGTTCACAGGGGACAGTGTGGTAGGAGAAACTCAGAGTATACAACGATGTAAAAAACTTGTGTGTGTGTGTAAATAATAAAAAAAAACAGTTAAAAAGAAAAAATTAATATTTTGTGGAATAGAACTTTTTCTGTAAAGAACCATTTAATACATTAAATTTTTTTAATTTTTCTTTTGATTTACCCTTGATGTTAAAAAAGCACTAGAGAGCAAAGCAACCCTCCTTTTTGATTTTCTTAAAATCAACAGACCACAAAGGAAGACATTTCCCAAGCAAGAGTCCTCTTACTCCATGAAATCATCCCACTTCCCCACACTTAGTTCTTTGTACACTTTCTGAGTCTTCCTTATAAAAAGACAAGTCCTTTCTGCCTGAATGTTGAACTACTTGGAGGTGTTATGGGTTGCAGTATTCATCTCTCTTTGAAGTCATCTTTTTAAACAGTCTCTTCTCATCTAAATCTTGGTTTGGTTTAATTCAACAGTTTACTCAATCCATAGGTGCGTCATCCAGGTTTCACTGTGGTAGCAGTACGTTCTCTGACTCATATGCAAGGGAAGAATTTCCTCCAAAGAACCTGGGCCAGACTGCAAATAGGAAGCAAAAATATGCCAAAAACTCTTTTTTTCAGCTTTATAGATGTTAATAATGTACCTTCTTGAGTTTCATGCAACAGACTTTTGTAGATCATTATGGTGCTGTTAAGTAGAAGCATAATTTTGAGACTTTTTATTTGGTGTCTAGAGAAAATGTAATGAAATGTTTTGAGTGTGGACATGATGAGCTTAAAAGCCAAAAGCTGTTGCAGTTTTTCAAGTTAGAAATAAAGAAGCAAATGTACCACCCTATAGGTTTCAATTTTTTATAAGTTAAATGTTCATTAATGTTAAATTATGTATAACACACACACCAAATTTGCAATTCTTAGAAAACTTTAAGAATGTAAAGGGTTCTTGAGGTTCAGCAGATAAGGAAAAGAGGAAGCTGTTGTAATAAAACTTGGATTGGTTTTCCCCTTGTCCTACTAGATTGATTTTTTTGATTGGACTTCCAAGGAAATCATGTTCTCCACTCTTCAGGAGGAAATCCACTGCCTTAGTTCTCATATGCTAGAAAGGAAGCTGGTGGTCAGAATCTGAAGGATTGAAAGAAAACTTCTTGCTTCTTCATTCAATTTCATCACATTGGCATTTTTGGGTTTTATCTTTTTTTAGTTATGCTTTTTGTTTCTTTATATTTTTCTAATTTTTATATTTAGTCTCTTTTCATATTTTTATTTATCTATTTCTTTTTTTCTCATTTTCTTTACTCTTTCCATTTTGCTTCAGTATTTCTTCATGCTTTTATTTTTGTCTTTATATTTTCTTTTTATATGCCTAGTTTGGATTTCTTTTTTCTATTTCTCTTTCATACTCTCAATTTAGCTTTTCTTTTTTTCTTTTTGTTTTTGTTTATCTTTCTTTTTCACTTTTTTTTTTTACTGTTTTCCACTTTTCCTTTTCTCATTTTTGATTCCCCCCCCCACTTTTTACATTTACTTTTTGGGTATTTTGTTTTGTTTTGTTTTCACCTAGCAGGTATCACAGAGGTTTGTTTGTGGGAAAACACTTCTCCATTCACTTGATGTTGGATGTGTCATGAATGTGGGAGTAGTTTTCTTCTCAGGAAATGTAGAAGACTGTTGTGAGAATTATGAAAGAGCTAGGCCCTGCACCATCCCTTCCACAGCTGCTAGAGGTCTTTGGCTGCTCCTACAGATAAGTGCTCTCTCTCTCTCTCTCTCTCTCTCTCTCTCTCTCTCTCTCTCTCTCTCTCTCTCTCCATCCCCTGGGAAGAAAGAGGTGAACCCAGGACTGGGAGCTAGATGGGCCAGCAGGGTCAACTGAATCCCTGGTCCAGGGATATTGGAGAAGGCTTTGAAAACTACCCCTTACCTCCAGAGTATCACATATCATTTCTACTCCCTTCCTTTTCCTAATCAGTCAGCACAAACCTGGGCACAACTAATCCACAGAAGTCACCTCCCTTAATCTCACCTTGCTGTCTCATCTATCAGCTTTGCTACTCCTTGCTGACACTGCCCCCCACCCCAAACATGGCACAGGGGCTGTCTGGGCTAAATGGGTCCAGTTGGTTCCCCTTCATCACTGATGGTACTGAGTGGTACTGATGGTACTATGTGGCTTGAAGGGGAACTTTCCTGAATCTCTTCCTTTATGTCCTTGCTCCTTCTTTGCTGGAAAAATGTGCTGAAAGGAGTTATGCAGAGAGGTGGCCTCTTCCTGGCTCCTGAATTGTATATTTTTTGCACAACTTGGTTTTAGTTTTTATTTTTACTTTATGCTTCAGATTTATGATGATACCAACACTGTTCCCCATGCCCCTCAAGGTTGAACTGCAAGCTGAATTCTGGCTCCCAGGAAGGGGTCTTGCCAAAATGACTCTCTCACCCCCACACCTGGATTATGGATTCTGACTCAGACACACTCTCCCTCTCTCCCTACCTTGAAACAAGTGTTCAAAGGTGAGGGAGCAGGTTCCCACCAGTGGTGAGGGACCAGAGCAATGGGCATGACCCCTCTCACAGTGCCATTTTATCCCTGCACTATTTTTTCTCTGGATTAAATACTTAATAAAGAAGATATGAGGAGAGGGGAACATGATGGATTTAATGGTGCAAGAGGAGCAAGAGTGAATCAGTTATAGACCAGGAAGAATGATGTGACTCAGATTAGAACATCCAAGAAGCTGCTGAAACTGAAAATATGGAAGCCAAATTCACATTTGAACCCACGACACTGGGGGGAGACAATTCCCTAATCTGAGAGGTGAGAAAAGAACAGGGAGCCTCCCTGAAGACTGACGTCTGAAGACAAGTGGGGCACCCAGACAGTGATAGAGCAGACAGGTAGGAAGGATGCTGGTGATGTGCTGACCACAATGAGACAGTGCTTGAAAATCAAGCACAAGTTTAGTAGCTCTCAGAGTTATTGAGGCCTTTGAATGGAAGATCCTTTGTTTACTGAAAGGAAGAAAAAATATTTGTCTACATTAGTGCTCAGTGGACAAACCTATGAAAGGCCATAAAGTAAATAAGTAAATATTTTTACTGCCCAAGCCGCATGGTCCATGAAACTCAACCATGGAGCAGGACAATGGCAAGACACAGTGGACAAGAGTAAGACAGAAAAATGACTGCTTCCAAAAGAGGAACACTGACTTTGATGAGTGCATACAAATGTCATGAACTATTAGTCTATTTTTTCCCAGTTACTATAAGATGTAAAAAATCATTTGTGGGGTTGTTTGCTCCCAACAGCATCTTCCAATATATGTCACCATAGCCTGAAACCGAGGCCTTATAAACCTCAGGAAATCTATTACCATTTATTTGTTTGTTTGTTTGCTTGGTTTTTGTTTAATTTATTTAATTTATAAATAAAGATCAGGAAGTCCTTAGGATCTTTTTATCCTTTGCCCTTTTCTCTAATCAAAGAACTTATCACTACCCTACCTGGAAAATGGTGTTTAAGAGGGATCATTTAAAAGGGTATTATCAGTGAGGATGTCTTCTTTGAGAGTATCAAGTTTATTCTCAGAATGAGGATGAGGTCACCCCCCCCCTTGTCTATCTCATCAAGTCTCACCTCTCTGTCATTGATAGCCTAGGTTCTTAAACACAAGATGAATATCCCTGGTTCATTCCATTATTATTTGCAGTTTATAACCACATCATTCTCCATTTATACATGATTCAGTTTTGATATTTCTACTATTAATCGATCTGATGCTAATTCATTTGTCCATCCAGTCTCAGAAGAATCAAGATTGGTGGGGGAATTTCCTCAGCATCCTGGCAAATTTATAAACCGAGGGGCTAGGAAACCACATGGGTGGGATCACGGTTTGACTTACTGGGCATGGTTTGCTGTGCTCTATCTAGGTGCCAAGAGGAGAGGTGCAAATGTTTATTAAAAGGTATGTAGGGACAAAAGGGAAGTAGGCACCTTGTTCGTAGAATTCTCCTTTCAACAAAATGAGAAACAAATTGGGGTAAGTTTGAATTGCCAAAGGCAGGGGACTGTTGAGGAAGAGACAGGCGAGCTGGTTTACAGGAAAGGCACAGCAGCATGGAGAGCAGGGTGGAAATCCAAGTCAAGTGTGATGGAGGAGGAGGCCTGTACTAGCTGGGTCTTAAGGAACGGTCAGAGATTGTTCATTTTATTTATTTAAAACTGGGCAGCTATTTAAAGGACTGAAGAAACAAAGAAGTGATGACATGCCACAACATGGCCATTTTCAAGTGACAGTAATCACATTCTGTAATTTCTGTTTTAAGCAAATTGCCTTTTAATGATACTAAAACAGAGACGGAGTATAGCATAAATGCCGAGACAGCCCCAAACAGGCTGTAAGACATACACATCTGCTTAGCATCTGGAGCTCACAAAATTCAGGATAAAATTCATCAGATTTGCTCTGCAGGCTAAACATGGGTGTAGTCAGGGAAGTTCATGCTCATTTCAGGTATGGGTAAATTTGTTCACTTTGGCAACAAGGTGCACAAGGCCTTGAAAGCCAGTCCCATCTACAGTTGTGGAACCTAGTGTGAGTTCCTAGGTTGTGATCTCACTTAAAATCAGCTCAGCTATCATTCTTTTTGGCACAGTACAAGAGAAGTAAGTTGAACTCTGAACAAGCAGCATTAAAATTTCAGAGTAGAGAATCACAATACTGGGTTTCTTCTTTCCTTCACAATATATATTTTTTTTACTTTATGCACATATATTTTACCATCATAAACTTTTAAAAAGAATTTACTTTTTTAAGAGTAGATTTATGCTCACAGCAAAATTGAAAGGAAGACAGAGATCTTTATATGCGTCCTGCTCACACAGATTTGTGGGCATCCGCATTACAGACACCCTGTCTTGAGCGGTTTGTTTACTATGACTGATGGAACTACACTGCACGTGATTATCACCAAAGTTCATTTATAGGAAGGCTTACTCTTGGACAAATGTATAATGACGGTACCCACCATGACAGGAACCCACCATGACAGCGTTTTTAAATTTAGATAATAAATTTTCTTTAACATAACATATTTAAAATAGTATCATTTTAACAAGTAATCAAAATAAATATATTTAAATTTTTTTGGTGCTTTGTCTTTAAGCTCTAGTATGTGTTTTACACTTCCAGCCTATTCATTTGGACATTAAATTTACATTTGAAATACTTGATCTTTATGTATATATAAAACTTGCAGTTGAAAAAGATTCACATACCAATCTTGCTTGAAACACACTTGAAACAGATGTTTCCAACATGCATAAAAGTTTTCTAACAACTGAATTGAATTTCAGTTTTTAAATAAAAATGAGAAATTTAGAAATTGCATTCTTAGTCACTCTGGTAACATTTTTAGTACTTACTAGTAACGTGTGGGAATTAACTATCCTACTGAAAAGTGTAGGTCTAACATGCTATTCTAAAATGCTGGGCTTACTTTTGACATTCTTTTTTTAAAAATGAGTCACAAAACAAGTATTGATAAATTCATGAGGGTTGAAATCAGACCAAGCATATCTATCACTACAACTGTTTCAAACTGGAAATTATCCACCAAAAGAAGCACAAAATAACCTTTAATAAGTTGGAGGTTGAATAAAGCACTATGAAGGCCATGCACATGGTCAACAGTCACATGAAAAAATGCTCACCATCACTTTTCTTTAGGGAAATACAAATGAAAACCATAATAAAATACCACCTCACACCCATAAAAATGACCATTATCAAAATGACCAGTAACAAGTGTTTCTAAGGATGTAGAGGAAAAGAAACCCTCTTCCAGTGTGAATGGGAATGTAGACAAGTCCAACTCCTACAGTAAACAGGTGGAATTTTTTTCAAAATAATTAGTTATTCCAGAAATTCCATTCCAAGGTATCTACGAAGAATGCAAAAATACTAATTTGAAAGTTAATGTGCACTCCTATGCTCAATTAAGCACAGTTTACAACGGTCAAGTTATTGTAACAACCTAAGTGCCCACAGACAGATGAAAGCATCAGGAAGATGTGATCTATACACATGATAGAACACTACTCAGCTATCAAAAACAAAAAGATAAGCTTCTGCCATTAGCAATACCATGGATGGAACTGGAGGAGATCATGCTAAGCAAAGTAAGGTGAAAGACAAACACCAGATGGTGTCACTTACATATGGAATATAGGGAATCAAAACAAAGGTTCATGTAAAGCCAATCAAATAACAAACCTTAGAATTCTGTTTGCAGAGCTGAGACTTCCAGAGGGAAAGAAGGAAGGTGCAGAGTGCAGTATGTGTAGGACACAATGGCCCATAGAGGATTGTGGCATCTTGGTGATTGGTGTGGGATAGTAACATCACTTAAAAGGAAAAACCCCATACCTCTAAACACAAGCAATGTGTAAACCAATGTCACTTCAGAAACAATAATAATAATGTTTGTAAAATAAATGCCATTGAAACACCCCCCCCAAAAAAAAACCACATAAAGGTTTTTTAGATAACACATTTTGCAAAGTGAAAAAAAAAAACCCATAGTCTTTTTGAGGGAGAAAGGAATTCATAATTATTCTTGCCACTTATCTCATATCAAAATAAATTCCATTGTATTTTCCTTAGAGGAAGATCTATTATAATCTTGTTATAATAAACTGGCTTCCAGTCATCTTTTTAAATTTATAGATCTAAATAGCCTTCATTTCTGTAGAATTCCAACTCAAAAATGCCTATAAAAATCAATTGGAAAAATGGTCATATTCATTCCTTCCTTCACTGGAATTAATTTGCTAGTGCCTCTGAGTGGCTGATGCTACTGGGTTGGCTACAAACTGGGCAGGTCAGAGTTCCAGGTCTGAAGGAAGAAGAGCTGGTCTTATGGTTAGTTTCTAGATGTCTATACATATCCTCACTTGACACTCTCTTTACTAACCATATGAATAACAGGAGATAAAATCCTTCACCTTTCTGTAATCTTTGCTTTACTGGTGTTCAACACTAAAAGAAGTTAAAATGAATAAAGGAAATTAAACAAAGACACTGAATTTTCCATGAATATAGATGAAATTGAATTCAAAGGAGCTTAGTTAACCTTTTCTCAGGTGTCCTCAGAAAACTGAGGGGTGGCATTGGGCTGAAAATAAGAATCCCTCTTTCTTGGACTAGTCTGTGACCTCTAGACAATTGACTTCTCATTGAACAAACCCAAGTGGATTTTAACAAATGTCTTTACTTTACATTTTCTGAATGTTGGCTCATTAGAATAGTTTGTGCTCATTTTTATTTCTGGCAAAGAGAAACTGGTTTGGCTAAGGGGGTATTTTGGTGGGCATTGGCATTACTTAGGTATAGGATTTGCTTTAGACCAAGCTAAATAAAGTCAGACAATTATGGTTTTGGCATTTTCGTCCAAGAGACAAATCAATATTTTTTTAAAGGCAATATGTAGGTTCTTGTTATTAAAAGATTTGTTCAAGAACATTCATATTCCATAACCTCATGTCAGAAAAATTCAAGCAGTAAGACATCTAAGAGTGGGGTTTTTGTAGTTTTACCCTTTCCCTTGTTAGCACTTCATAAAAAATGACAACCCAAATACCCTTTGGCTTTCTTGCATTTACTTCAATCTCTTCTTATAGTGGTTTTGCTCTTTCGATGAGCTCTTGTTTATACTTTTAACTGCCATGCATTTAAGAATATTGGAAATTTACTTGGATTGTGAGATACATCATCAATCTTTAGAAGAGAATTGAGGGATTTTTCACAGGTACAGTACATAAGACAACACGTTTTCTTGTTTTTTTCCACATTACACAAATACTGATGCTATAAATTCCTTAATTTGGTAACCATAATGCCAAGGAACCATTAGTTTTCATTTTAAGGGCCAATAAACTAAATTTGGCGGGAAATGTAAACTTTTATTTTTATTAAAATCCATCGGGAGCCAAGACATAGTTAAAATGTATCTTGAAAATAGTGTTTCTTAGTCTTTAGTAGTATAGATGATGAGGAAATAAAGTGACAAATGGTAATGAAATACTTTTGTATGTTTTTGCTCTAACACTTGAAATGTATTCCATCAGGATTGAAATAGATAATTTCTTCTAATTTAAAGGTGGAATAATCTGTTTACATTTGTTACTAGTTAGATATGTTATGGGATTTTTAGTGGTTTGGACTAAAGGAGAAATACAATTAAATTTCCACTAGAATGAGAGAGATTTATGTTTGTGATAAGAGAAAGCAAAGAGAAATCATACTGTTTTACTTACCATAAACCAGTTAAAAAATTACAGAAGGATTTTAACTTTCTCCAAACATAAGGATTGTAGCAATTCTTAGTTGTTAGCTGTTTTCATGCAATTAATAGTCAACTCTCATAGAGGCAACATTGCATAAGGAAATTAAGCATTTTATACCAAAAGAAAAACATTTTGAGTGCTTCCACATTTTGTTGCTACAGAATGTTTTTTCCCTTTTTACTCCCTTAAAGACTGTTATTTTGTTTTTTAAACCAAACTTCCAACCAGTTGTATGTAACATCAATGATAAAAAAAATTATTTTTTAAACTGAAAGGTATAGCTGAGTTAGATGTTCTGATTTTTGATAGGACAATTTCTAAGGAAGATTGCTGTTTTTACAGATAATTTCTCACTTTCCTGTTTCTATTGGCAACCCCAGACCTAACCCTGCTGTTGCCTGAATGCACTGCAGGGGCTGTGAAAAAACATGGTTTTCACATTCTTTGGGAGATTCCCTGGTGTTGGGAATTCTTTAGGTAATAATATTACAGTCTTGACTTTTGAACTATCCATCTGGCAAAAGATTTTAGTTCTTTCCTAAACTGGTGCAACCCAAGGTCGTGCTAGAAACTACAGCAAACTCGGAGAGAACAAGGAGAATAATGATAATGTTTTAATTTTAGGAAGCC
This sequence comes from Uropsilus gracilis, assembly GCA_004024945.1. NCBI lineage: Eukaryota > Metazoa > Chordata > Mammalia > Eulipotyphla > Talpidae > Uropsilus > Uropsilus gracilis. The sequence goes on from PVHY01021536.1 coordinate 14,633, forward strand.
TTTGAATTTGAATTTTACTCCACTGAAAGCATATAGAAAGATCTTCCTTTGTATTTAGCTTAAATCACAAATTAGTCTTATAAGCTATTATCGATCTCTCTATTACAGGTAGGATCCACTAGAATTTATTAGAAAACATTCACAAGATAAAACAGAAGTCTATTTTTGGTAAATCCCTTTACTTTATTCAACTATAAAAGCTGCCATTCACACGTGATCTGCTCAATTTGACATTTATCAATAAAAGCTGTAAGTGTAACATGGGTATTCATAACCATCCAAACACATGAAAAACTTTCAATAAATAATTTCATATATAAAACATTAAATGATAATTGAGATTGGCCTTGCATAAAAAGAAGTCCACATGCCTCAGACTTATTTTATTTCAGAATTATTATCTCAAGTTTAATATAGCTGTCATACTAATTTGCTATTATTACTATATTTTCCCTAATAGTTCTACTTTGATATCTAAGATGACTCCGTAGTCCTCATGAGGAGCAGAAATCTGTCTTGTTTAATCCAATGTCTGAGATTAATTAATAATAAAATAAAATAAAAAAAATAACCATTGTCTGACTTGTTTGATCTATTTTGTTCTAGTTTCTTTACATCAGGCAATAATTTATCTCCATCAAGGCTGCTTTCCAAAAACATTTTCATGTTTCGTAATTGTCATCTGCCTCCTTTGAGTGTAATATCCTCTGATAATTTTATTTTCAACTTTTTTCCAGTCAGTTTTCATTAGTAGTAATAAATATCATGAATAATCTTTTACCTCTGTTTTAGGGCAAATGTGAGAATTTCTCCATTAGTAAAAAGCTCATTCTTCCCTTCAAACTCATCTATTTATCTTGCACCACGCAAATAGTTGAAGTTCTATTCCATATCTCTTTTTTAAATATCCACGTTTGCATTTACAAATATTGTTTCCAAATGTTTTTATTCTATTCTGAAAGGCAGTAATGCTGCTGTTTTATGCAATATTTATTTATATAAAAAATCTTTATTGAAATAAGATTTACATGTTATAAACTCAATTAATCTGCATGTTTTCAGGAGTTTTGAAATAGAATCAATGTAACAAACACATGCACGACCTTTAGAGTTTCCTGATGACCTTCAATTTCTGTTTGGGGTCCTTTCAACACCTCCCATTGGTTCTCAGGCAACCACTGATATGCTTTTCTAACTATTGATTAATTTGCATTAGAAGTTTATATAAATGAAATAATGCAGTATTCAGTTTACTTTCTCTTGTTTTTTTCAGCCAGCATACTTATTGTGAGCTTGGCTTGTCTGCTTGTATCAATGCAGTCTTTATACCCGAGTAGCTTTCCATTGTAGAGAATGCTATCATAGAGTGTCATTCACCTGTAAATAATGGACATTTGGAATATTCCCAATTTGGGGTTATTACAAATAGTATTACTATGAACTTTCATTTATCAGTTTTTCCCTGGACATTTGTTTTCATTTCTATTAACTAAAAGCCCAGGGAGTTGAATGACTGATCATATGAGTTCTTTTAAAAGAAATTGCCAAATTATTTTCAGGTTGGTTATAAAAGTTTACAATTCTGGCAACTATGTCAAAAAGTTCCATGTATTCCATATTCTCACTAACATTGGATTCATAAGTACTTTACATTTTACCCTTCCAATAAATCAAATATCCCCAAGCAGATGAATGGATTAGAAAGTTATGGTATATTTACACAATGGAATATCATTCAGCAATAAAAAGGACAAATTTGATGCATTCGTGATAACATTGATGGACATAAAAGGAATCATACTAGTGGAAATAGGCTAGAAAATAAAACAAATACCAGGCAGTCTCATTTATTTGTAGGACATAGGGAAAACAAACAAACAAACAAAAGCACAGATAAAACTTAAAACTAATGAAGTGTCAGCAGAACTGAAGCATAGAGCAAGGGAAGGGGCAGGAGGCAAGATGGGGAAGATAAGGCACAGGAGATTAAGATGACGGTTCATGGGAGACAAGGTGGTGGGAGAACCTCAGGATATACAACAATGTAATATATATGTTTATGCAATCATTTTTTGAAAGACTTTTAAAAAGGAAGATAGATGATAGAGAGAGAGGTAGATAGATAGATAGATTTTAATTTATTCAATGAGTGTGCGAGTGTTATTTCCTGTTTTTAATTTGTATATCCCTAACAACTGAGATGTTGCATATTTTTCACATGTTTATTTGGTCTCCATATATTTTCCTTAGTAAAGTGTTGGTAAAAATCTTTTACCCATTTTTATACAGTTGTTAGCTTCTTTATTATTGATTTGAATAATGAAGATAAATAATAATAAAGGATTTGGAAATTCCTTTATACATTTTGGAGACAAGTTATTTGGAAAATAAAATATGACTTAATGTTTTTCCTGGTTCTTTATTCTCTTAATAGTGACTTCTTTTTTATTGATTTGCAAAATTATATGTATTTCAAAGATATAGCTTCATGTCAATGTGTTTATAAACCTCACCTCACCCATCACCAAAATGCCAGAGAACTATTAGGTTGATACCCTTTATCCAGTCTCTTCCCTCCCCTCTGATAATCACGGTGCTTTTCACAAATTCTGAGAACAGTTTTCATTGTGTTTTGTTAGATAATTTGCTTTTGGTTATTTATAGTCCACATAAATATTCAATAATTGTCTTTCTTTATTTTGTTTATTTCACTTAACATAATACCTCAAGTTTCATCAATGATGTCATGTGATTTCATATTTTTTAATAGTTGAGAAGTATGTCATTGAATAGATATACCACAATACTTTATTTAATCATATATTGATGGACATTTCAAGTGAATTTATCATATTCTTTGGAATAAACACCTACAAGCACTATTGCTGGATCAAATGGTATCTCCATTTTCAGGTTTTTAATTTTTATTTTGTAATTTTAAAATGCCTATCTTGATTTTATTTTCTTATATTAATTTATTTACATTAATATATATTTCACATTTTGTATTCCCCAGGGATCATCCATTTCCTTCCAACCCTGACCATTCCCTCCCATCTCCACCCCCCCCCCCAGGTGTGTACTTTAGTTTGATTCTTAGTTTGTTTTGACTTTACCTCTTGGTCTTTTGCTTGTTTCTCTCTTTCTCTCTCTCTCTCTCTCTCTATATATATATATATATATATATATACTATATATTATATACTGTACTATATATACCATATATATTATATATAATATACTATATATTAGTGAAACCATTTGGTTTCTGTCTTTTTCTTTCTGACTTGTTTCTGATAATATGATTTCTTCTAAGTGCATCCATGTTGTCATAAAGTTGCCAAATTTGTCATTTTTAATTGATTAGTGATATTCCATTGTGTATATATGCTGTATCTTTTTCATTCAGTCATCTGTCTTGGGACAGTTTGGTTGTTTCAATGTTCTTGTAATTATAAATAGTGTGGCAGTAAACATCCAAGCACAGGTGTCCTTTTGTATAAGTATTGGGGTCTCCTTTGGGTAGATTTGCAGAAAAGTGATTTCTGGGTCAAATAGCAGTTCCAGTTTCATTAGTTTGAAGATCAACCACACAAGTTTCCATAGTGGCTGGACCAGTTTACATTCCCACCAGCAATGTAAGAGTGGTCCTTTCTCTCCACATCCACACCAGCACTTGTTGCCTGTTTTCTGGATGCAGGCCATTCTTACTGGCGTAAGATTTGCATTTCCTTAGTTGCTAGTGACATTCAGCAGTTTTTCATGTGCCTGTTAGCCATTTGTATTTTCTCTTTGGAGAAGTGTCTTTTTAATTCTTCTCCCCATTTTTTAACTGGACATTTTGCTTTGTTTTTGTTAAGTTGTGTGAGTTCTTTGTGTATCTATGTTATCAGACCTTTATCACTTGTATAGAGAGCAAAAATTCTTTCCCACTGGGTTGGGTTTCTTTTTGTTTTTTTCTGTTATCTCTTTTGCTGTACAGAAGCTTTTTAGTTTGATGTAGTAGTGGCTGTTTATGTTTTCTTCATTTTTTTGCCAATTATAGGTGTGTCTAGAAATGGATTTCTGAATTGTAACTCAGAAATGGATTTCTGAATTGTAATTAAGAGTTTTACCCATGGAGGTTTTTTCCTCTAAGTATTTTATAGTTTCAGGTCTTATATCCAACTCTTTTGTTCATTTTGAGTTGGTTTTGAACATGGTTCAAGGGAGGTATCTTTGTTCATTTTTTTTGTATGACTTTTCCAATTTTCCCAGCACCATTTACTAAAGAGGTTGTCCTTGATCCAATGTAAGTTTTTCACCCCTTTGTCAAAGATTAGTTGACTATAGATGTGTGGTTTTATTTCAGGTCACTCAGTTCTGTTTCATTGGTCTGATTGTTTGTTTTTGTACCGGTGCCACGCTGTTTTAATTACTATGGCTTTGTAGTATAGTTTGAAGTCTGGACTAGTTAGGCCTCCATTCTCCTTTTGGTTAGGAGGTTTTTTAGATATTCAAGGTCTTTTGTTATTCCATGTGAATTTCAGTGTTTTTGTTCTATCTCTTTAAAGAATGTCATTGGGATTTTTATAGGGATTGCATTGGAACTGTAGATTGATTTTGGTAGGATGGCCATTTTGATAATGTTAATTCTTCCAATTCATGAGTAGGAAATGTCTTTCCATTCCCAATGTATTCTATCTCTTTTAGCAGCATTTGAAATTTGCTTCATATAGTTCTTTCACGTGTTTTGCTAGGTTTATTCCCAGGTATTTAATTTTTTTTGGTGTGATGGTAAATGGGATGGTTTTTTAAATTTATTCTTCTGCCTGACTTTTTGCATATAGGCTACTGTCTTTTGTGTGTTGCTTTTGTAACTGGATGCCTTACTGCATTGCTTTATTGTTTCAAGAAGTTTTTCTGTGGGCATTCTTGCCTGGTTCTGGATCTTAATTGAAATGATTTTAGTTTTGTCCCATTTACAATGATGTTTGCCCATTTAACATGAGGTTTGTCATAGATGGTTTTTATTATGTTGAGGTATGTTCTTTTACCCCCAATTTTTCAAGAGTTTTATCATGAATGGTTATTGGACTTTATTGAATGCTTTCTCTGCATCTTTTGATATGATCAGATGGCTTTTGGTTTCCTCATTGTTGATGTGGTGGATTATGTTAATTGATTTTCGGATGTCAAATCATCCCCTATGTTCCTGGGATAAATCTGACCTGGTCATGGTGAATAATGTTTTTTTATGCATTGTTGGATTTGATTTGCCAGGATTTTGTTTAAAATTTTTGCATCCATGTTCATTAGGGAAATTGGTCTAGTTTTCTTCTTCATGTTGTCTTTATTTGGTTTTGGTATGATTGTGATGTTTGCTTCGTAGAATGTGTTTGGCAGTTTTCCTTCTTTCTCAATTTTTTTGAAAATCTTTAGTAATGAAGGCATTATTTCATCTTTGAATGTCTGGTAGAATTCATTTGTGAATTCTATCATGGACTTTTGCTTTAAGGGAGAGCTTTGATGACTGCTTCAATTTCACTGCTTGTGACTGGTTTGTTTAAGTACTCTGCTTTTCTTTGTTCAGTTTTGGGTAGCTGTATCTTTCTAAGAATCTTGGCCAGGTTGTTGTATTTGTTTGCATATAGATGTTCACAGTAATCCCTGATTATCTTTGGATTTCTGATGTGTCTGTTGTAATTTCTCCTCTTTCATTTGTGATCTGCTTATTTGAGTGTTCTCTCTTTGTGAGGTTTGCAAGGTGTTTATCAATTTTATTTATTTATTTAATAACCAACTTTTGGTTTTGTTGATCTTCTGGATAGTCTTTTTGATTTCTAGATTGTTCATTTCTGGTTTTATTTTTATTATTTCTTGTCTTTTGCTGGGTTTTGGATTTTATTGTTGTTCCTTTTCTAATTCTTTGAGTTGGGAGATTAGATTATTTCTTTGGTTAGTTTCTTGGTTTTTTGATATAAGCTGGTGTTGCTATGAACCTTTCTCTTAAAAATGCTTTCGTTGAATCTCAGACAGTTTGTAATGTTGTGTCACACAGCTCTCAATACTCTATTTCTGGCTTGCTCTGATAAGCTGCTGAATATTTGCCTATTTGTTACAGAAAAAAAGGGCAGAATGGCCTTGACTGTCTAAAAAGCAATCTTTGTGAAATGCCTCCTTCAGGTCACACTTGGGCCACATTTGAGCAGTCTCAGACTAAACTTGCTTTAACTGGTCTCCTAGTAAAAATATGCTTGTAACCATGTGGCCCTGGATCAAAACTTCTTTTGGTACTGATTATAAAAGTCTGATGCAAAATAAACTCGAGTGCCACAGTCCAGAAAGAAAGTCTGTTAGCCACTTTTGTTTGAGTTTCAACTCAAGTGTCAATCTTTACCCTCCCCCTTGGGACCATTCAATCATGTCACAGCTGGTTCACAACAGGTACTATTTTAATATTTGTATATTTATTAATGTTTGCTTTATGTCCTAATATGTGGTTCATTTTTAGAACAAGTTGTGTGCATTTGTGAAAAAGGTATATTCCTTTCTTTGGGGGTGCATTGTCCTGTAGATATCTATTAAGTCTGTATGGTTCAGTTCTTCCTTTAGAACTTTTGTTTCTTTCTTTAGTTTTTATCTTGTTGATCTGTTCTTTCATGAGAGTGGAGTGTTGAAATCTTATCTATATTTTCATTGGTGTCTGTTTTCAATGCTGCTAGTAGTTGTTTGATGAATTTTGGTGTTCCCTCATTTGGTGAGTATATATCAATAATTGTTATGTATTGACCCTTTTACCAATATATAGTGTCCTTCTTTATCGCTTGTCACCTTTTTAAGCTTAAAGTCTGCCTTATCTACTACTAGTATGGCTACCCCTGTCTTCTTCTGGGAAACACTTGCAGAATTTTATTTTTTCCAGCCCTTTACATTTAGTCTGTGCTTATCTTTTGTGTTTAAGTGTGTTTCCTGCAAGTAGCAAAATTTTGGGTTTTGTTTTTTGATCCAGTCTGCTCTTCTGTGTCTTTTGATTGATGAATTTAGACCATTGACATTTAGGGTGTTGATTGATACTTGAGATTCTGGTGTTGGTTTTTGGGAGGTCATTTTGAAGTTGCTATTTGCTTTTTTTGTTGTTGTTCTATTACTGATACTTGAGATTCTGAAATTGGCTGTTGGTGGTCATTTTGAAGTTCTGATTAGCTTCTATATTTTGATCTTTCTGCTTATTCTTCTATTGGTTTTGATCTTAGGGCTTCTTCTAAGATTTCTTGGAGTGGTGGTTTAGTAGTAGTGAATTTCTGGTGACTTTGGTTGTCTATTTTTGCCTGTGGAACTATAGGCTCATGTTGCCTGGGGTACCACAGACTCAAGCAATCCCCAGCCCTCAACTTCCCAGGTAGCAGGGATTACAGGCATGTGCCATCACACCCAGCTATTTTTGGGGGGATTAGGTCTAGCTATTTGCCCCTGTTGGGACTCGAACCAGGATCCCTGACCCTAACCACAGGTTCTGAGGCTGCCGCTTACAGGCATGCGCCACCATGCCCTGCCCTGTCTGAGAAGATTTTATTTTTCTTTTGTAGAGGAAAGAAAGCTTTGCAGGGTAGAGTAATCTTGGCTGGTATTTTTTTCTTGAGTTTTTTGAAGATGTGGCTCCATGCTCTCTTTGCCTGGAGTGTCTCTTCAGAGAAGTCTGAAGTCATTCTATTAGGTTTTCCTTTCTATGTTTTCTGTGTTTCTTTTCTCTAGCCAGTTTCATTATTCTTTCATTTCCTGGACTCTTGGGAGTTTTACCATGATGTGCTTTGCTGTGATTTTACTTTCACTGATGTAGTTTGGTATACATTTGTCTTCCTGGATGTCAAACTTTGTTTCTTCTTCAGGTTTAGGAAATTCTCCTTTATTATTTCCTTAAATAGCCTTTCAGTTCCCATGTGCCTCTCTTCTTCTTCTGGGACTCCCATAATTCTTATATTTTCTTTCTTTAAGGAATCACACAGATCTCTGTGCTTTTCTTCAATCTTGTTACTTTGTGTCTCTCTTTGTCTTTCTTCTTACTCTCAATTTCAGTGTTCTCAAGGGTATTGATTCGTTCTTCAGTTTCATCCAATATGTTTTCATGGTTTTTCCCTGCGTTTTGAGCTCCTCTGTTGTTCCTCTTAGATCCTAGGTTTCTTTCTGTTTCTTGTTTAGTTGTTCAGTTTTATTATACAATTCTTCAGCTATGTTATCCTTGTTGATGTTTTCTCCATTTTTTTCCATTTCTTCTAACTTGTTCAGTTTTTCTGTCATGCTAGTTTCTTTTTCTTTGCATTTTTCTAATCCTTCTCTTAGCTCTTTGTATACTTATATCATGCAGAAATTCAGTTTCTTGTCTGGGAGATGGTGCATGACTTCAATGTTATATTTGTTGGTTTCTGGAGGTTGTCTTTTCTTTGGAGGCATAATGGTTCCCATGGGGTTTGCTGGGGTATTTGTCTTTTCCCTCTTTCCTGTGTTTTGCTTTCATGCTTCCTGTACATACTGAGCAACTATGGCTCTAGTATTGGCTGGTATGATGATTTGGGTCTTCTAATAGTTTGTAGTTATTTCTGCCTTTTGTGCCTGTGTTGCTGATGTGAATAATATTCTTGTTTCCATTGAGTGATTTGGGTAGGCATTTCCTCCTCTGTGAGACAGCATGATGAATGGATGTGGTTACTATGGTACATTCTGTCTTCTTTTCTCAATTTCTTACCCTTTAGGCTGGTGGGACTAAACTTCAATCCTGTATTCCCCTAAGAGGGGCTTTGGTTAGTAGGTGCTAGAGCATTTCTTCTGTGGTTCTTTTTGGAAGGGGAGTATTGGTGTCTTCTTTTGTTTTTGTTTTTGTTGTTTTTAGTCTGTGTCCTCAGTTATTTTGTCTGTGCTGAGGCTGCTTTTGGCTCTGGCACTTCTGGTCTCTCTGGAGGTCACTGGGTTGTTGCCTAACACCTCTGCCCCCATGCCTGGGGATTTGCACCATTTTCAGGTTTTTAAAATGAAACAGTGACTTTTGGGAAGCAGATAGTCTTTGCTATCATAGAGTCTAAGTTAGCTTTTTTATAGATTATGCTTCACCTCAGCTTCTATATTCTCTTCTCACATCTCTGTTACATGATGGTA
>PVHY01021537.1:0-23748 GCA_004024945.1 Uropsilus gracilis
TGTTGTTCCTAGACTTAGTTGATTGTCCTGTGTTACCTAAGCACTTAGCATTTACTTCTCTATCACCCTGATATCTGCTACATAATTTTATTTACTGGTGTCTTTTATTTTATATTGGGAGATCTTTAGGGCAGCTATTTTACTGTGTCGATCTTAATATCCCAAACACTCAAAGCAGTAGTTGGTATATAAATAAGTAGTGATGTTCTAAAAAGAGGATCAGTAGTGTTTCAGCACTTGTTCCCTTGTTGTCTTTTGCAGCTGTGCATGCCCAAAGGGCTGGCATTCAAGACCCAGGCTGATCCCAGAGAACCCCAGTTCCATGCCTTTATTATCACAAGGGAGGATGGCTCTCGGACATTTGGGTTTGCCCTCACATTTTATGAGGAGGTGACTAGCAAGCAGATTTGCAGTGCAATGCAGACCCTCTACCACATGCATAATGCCGAGTATGATGTTCTACATGCTCCCCTTGCTGATGGCCGAGATCACAGTGGCATGGAGGATGGTGAAGGCACTCCTGGCACCAAGCTGCAACGCTTCAACTCCTACGACATTAGCCGGGACACACTCTATGTGTCTAAGTGTATCTGCCTCATCACACCCATGTCCTTCATGAAAGCATGTCGGAGTGTGCTGGAGCAACTTCATCAGGCAGTCACTTCACCTCAGCCTCCTCCACTGCCCCTTGAGAGCTACATATACAACGTGCTGTATGAGGTGCCTCTCCCACCTCCTGGCCGGTCGTTGAAGTTTTCTGGGGTGTATGGGCCAATAATTTGCCAGAGACCAAGTACCAATGAACTTCCCCTATTCGACTTTCCTGTCAAAGAGGTCTTTGAACTTCTTGGGGTGGAGAATGTGTTTCAACTTTTTACTTGTGCCCTTCTGGAGTTTCAAATCCTGCTCTACTCACAGCGTAAGTCTGTGCTTACTAGAGTTCCCTCCCTGAAGAGGGTCTCCCTTCTTTCCATATCAGATACAATGGGACCGACTGTAAAGATCAAGGGCTATTTCATTTTGAGCACAACCTAGATCTTTTGCAAGTAGATGTCAGATGACAAACTGATGAAACAGGAGAGGGTAACTGTTTCTGATTAGTTAATCAGAATTATGGCCTTTTTTTCTGGAGAGTGCAGTCTGGGAATGGAACCACCTTGCATCCTTTCTGATTGATGTTAAAAAGAGAGGCAGGAGGTGATTTTTGTGAGAAGCTGCATTCCATCAGTTCTATCCTATCGTTTTGTGAATAATTTCTGCCCATTTCTCAGCCTGATGGTGAAATCAAGGATTCACAAATGATTCTTCATATTGAATTTTTTTTTTTTTTTAGTGCATGAGGGTATGTTTCTTCTTTCTATTGTTTGTTACAACTGAGTTGCTTATATATAATGAAAGTGGGCAACAGATTTGGATAAAACAAAGTGTATCAGAAAGATTTAAATTCTTACTAAGTGAGCAAGGCAAGTTAGATAAAATTAATTCATTAGTAGATATTTATTGAGAGCTTACTATTTGCTATGCATAGTTCCAGGGCCTGGAGATACAGTAGTGGACAAAACTGGTAAAAAAATTCTTGCTTATTGGAACTTACAGTTTGGTGGTGAAGGAGACATGGTTAAATAAATAAAATATAAATATATAGTATATAAGGTGGGAATAAGGTCTGTGGAAAAAAAATAAAATCGAGGTATATACTATTTAGGAAAGGGAGGTTTAGTTCTCAGTAGAGTGCATAGGTTGGCCCTCTGATTCATGTTAATACCTATAGCAAAAGTATTCTAGGCAAAGGACATAAGAAGTATGAAAGTTCTGAGATAAGAATCTACTTCCTGTGGTCAAGAAAGTGAGGAAACTGGGTGGTTGGAGAGAGAAAGCAGGTTGTAGATGGTATTATAGATTCAGTTGGATGCCAGATTGTTCAGAGTTTTTGTAGGTTGTTGGAGAAACTTTTTATCCTGAGATACATACCATTGGAGGTTTTGTTTTTTGACTTTTTATTTTGAAATTATAAACAAAATAAAATTATAAAATCTTATAAAAATTGCAAGAAACATCTTGTATACTATCCCGTAGTTCATCAGTTGTTAATGTTTTGTTGTATTTATCACTCTTACTGTGTATTTCTCTATGTGTGTGAATATAATTGAACTATTGAGCCATTGTTAGTGGCTTTTTTTAATGTATAGTTTTGTGTATAGTTTTAGTGTATAGTTGTGTATAGTTTAATGTATAGTTTTAGTGAAGTAAGTCATTCTTTGTCTTTTTATTTTACCATTTACTTATATTTGGTTAAATTATATAATCATCAATAATGCAAACAGGTTTGGGAGAATGCATTCTTCAGCATTCATTAATTTTTTTTTATTACAAAAGTAATGTGCTCAAAGCACGATAGTTAAAACAATTACAAAGAGAATAAAGTGAAATTTGCTTTCCTCCTTCCCGTGGTAGCCAGAAGACCAGATTTCTCTATATCCCTGATGACAGTAATAGTTTTTAAGACAAATAAATAATATGCAGAAAGATAGTACAGAGAAAAATCACAAGTTTTCCTTTCTTCTTCACCTGCATCCCCACCCTGTGATGTAATCTCTTAATTTTTCAAATGTCCCTCTCCAGATATTTTTTAACAATGCAGTTTGTTTATATTAAATGTTAGTATACATGTAATTATAATCTTAGTACACATGTAATATAAACAGTATAAAGTATGTTGGTATAAAACTTGAAAAAACATTTAAATCATACCATAGAAATTTAAAATATTATAAGGGGATATTTACATCTGATAAGGTAGAACTTTCCCCGGTTCTCCTGAAGGGAAATTATTGCTATTTCTTTTGTCCTTCTGTACGTAGTCATGCATAAACAACTTAAATATATATCTTTATATATAAAGATATATATAAATATATACGTGTGTGTGTGTGTGTGTATATATATATATATATATAAGCACGTATATACACAAACACACACACACCACTTTTAAAACAACAGAGATGGGGGCATACTAATTGTTTTTGCAACTTTTATTCATTTAATAATCTATCTAGGAGATATCAGGACACAGATATTAGATTGTTCCTAAGAACATAGAGTTTGAGAGAATCATCTCTGTTCATAGTTTTCACAGATGTATGCAAGGCTAGTTTATAATTTAGTGTCTAACATGCAGGGATTTACCTGTAATTTTTCAGGAGTAGATTTATCTTTTGAGTGTCTTTCTAATGTCTTTCTCTGCTCAGAGACAAGTCATAAAAATTTTCTGATTCTTTCCTTTTCACCATGCATTGGTGGTTGTAATGCCACTATGCTTTGCATTACCTCCTTTTGTTAAAAGTAATTGTTTATTGCAATAACTCAAGAGCTTTGAGAGAACCCAGACAGTTGCCTGGACCATTAGTGTCTTTCAGTTAATTCTGACTGACTGAAACTCAAAGCAGATGACCTACATTGGCTTCTGTTTATTGGTTTCACTTTGGAATAGTGAATGCAGAAAGCCAATGGCAAAGGAGTACTGATTTTTACCATTTGTACTTGTGTATAGAAACTGTTAGTTACAGCTTTTGGAGTATCCTGTATGACATTTGCTGAATCCCTAAGCCATTGGATACTTGGCCATTCTTCAAAATAGAATATAGAATGTTGCTTTCCTTAAGAAAAAGTACAAAAATGTAGAGAAAAGAAACCTGCAGCTCAAATAGGCCAGAAAGGCGGTAAAATTCCAGATTTCTATTTATTTATAAAACCAAACCATATAAATAGAAAGCACTTTAATCTTGAAAGAGGAGATTATCTCTCAACCTCAGAAGTGTTTTTGTCTGTAAAACTGCCACAATGTGTACGAATTCTTCAAAATTTTAATCTGCATTAATAAAATTATATACTCAAGCAGATACTAGATTAGACTCATTCTGAAGATTAGGGAAAAACCAGAACTACATTTATACGCTATTATAGCATATAAATGCTCTGCTTTTAGGGAACAGAGAAAGCCCTTTCCTTCAGATTTCTTGCCTTTATTAGTATTATTTTTAATTAAAAAATGACATGTATACCCTAAGAAGCAAGGGGAATTATTGTAGTATTTATTCAGTGTGTTTTAAGAGCAGGTTATTGGGACAAAGATCTTCAGATTTAAATATCACTTGAAGGGTTCACCCACACTTTTGCATTCTTTTGATTCATCTTAATATTGAATTTTAAAATAAATTCTTACAATGTCTGAGATTCTCAAGAGAATTGCTCTTGAGTAAATTATTTATAGATGTTCTCATCTAAAAGAGCTGAAAAAAATACAAGAATTACAGTCTTACCCTGGACAATCATTAGAATTCTTTTTACTAATAATTGTTAGAGTAATCATAGAGCAGGAGGATTTCAGCAGAAAGCAGATAAGTAGAGTTGTTCAGCTGCCTCGTGGAATTGTGGTATTGGAAGAAAGAATAAAGACAGTGCAGGTAGTGGTTAAAATTTTACTACTTAGTTGTTGCTTACTTAACATAGGACTAAATACTTTCTTCGAAATGCTGTATAGAGCTAATTTAATACTTGAAAGAGGTTTTTTTTTTTTTTTCATAATTTAGGAAGCATTTTTATAGTTGCTTCAGTTGGGGGAGGGATGCTTAATCGTTTTCAGTATAGAAATGATATACTGTATGTGCAATGAAAAAAATAAGATAGTCTCCTTGAGCCAATATTAGCCTACCTCTGATTTTTATTAGTAAATACAAAAGGCTTGTGCTCTTCTCTTTCTGTTAAACCAGTTGTATTTTTTTTTTAAATCACTGGTGATCAAATTATTGAGCTCAGCTGCCTCTAGCCGCTAATTACATTGCTTAGCTGTCATGTCTCAGTTTCCCCAAATACCTTAGTCATTTACCTGTATAATTCTAAGTTGTTTGAGATGATGAAATTTTACTTATTCATTTCTGTTTGTTTGCATTATTAGTTTTAAATAACTATATCCAGATAAGCCTTGGCTTAGCCAGGAGATGATATTTAGCTTTCAAAGCTTTATAAATGTAGGATTCTTTACTGAATTTCTATCTAGTTGGTATATATCAGCTTCCGCTTACTTTCTACTCATTCTTCCTTACTTTCTGGAAAGATTTTTGTTGTGTATAACTCCTTTTGAATCAAGTAGTAGCATATGAGTGGGGTGGGCTTTTACTTTGTAAAACTGCTTCAACCCTATGAAAAAGGTACTTTGAAATTAGTCGTATGTTTTAAAACTTAGTTCCTTCTTTGTCCTTAAATGTTTGACATCATCATGCTATTAAATTTTCATTTTCATTTTCCTTAAATTTTAGTTTTAACCAATTCATTTTATTGACTTCAATATATGTTGATTTAAAAAATACATCTAAAACTTGCATTTTGAAGAAAAGCTAACCTTTTAGCACATTCCTTCCCTTCCAAGCTGATACCTGTTACGTAGAATAAGAATTTTGAGTCATGAAAGTCAATCTTCTGGGTCTTTCAAGTTCGGGAAGCTTTTTATTGAAGTGTTTAAATAACACTTGTGCTAATCTGATTCAGGAAAGGTTGCCAGGTAACTTGACTAGTGTGAAAACCAATTTCTGAATTTCTGGGCAGTTTTTTGGTCTTGATTTGAAGACAGCTCTTTATAGAATGCAAATGTAGCTTCCATGTTGAATGGAGACCTAGACCACAGTTTTTTACTTTTTGTTGCAGTTCCCCATCCCTTTTCCACTTAAGAGAATCTGTTTCAGCTTTTGGAGCAAGGTCTCTATTTATGATTTTTATTGTATTTTCATATGCAGTTTTACTACTAGCAGGGAACTATGTGTGTGTGGGAGGATATATTTCAAGTTGTGATCCACTGAGCTCTCTGGGCTGTCTGTCCTAACATCCACAAGGGAATCACACTCTGAGTGTATCCTTGCTAACGTTTAACCATATACTTTCTAAATGTGAAATTGTACTGAAGATTTTAACATACTGTTTGGGCAAAGAGTATCTTGATTTTGACTTTTTTTTTTTTTTTTTTAACGTAGATTACCAGAGACTGATGACTGTGGCGGAGACAATTACAGCTCTCATGTTTCCTTTCCAGTGGCAGCATGTCTATGTCCCTATTCTCCCAGCTTCTCTCCTACATTTCTTAGATGCTCCTGTTCCATACCTGATGGGCTTGCATTCTAATGGCTTGGATGACCGATCAAAGTTGGAGCTGCCTCAAGAGGTGAGAAAAAGGTGGTGTTAGGTGCTGGTGACCCTGCCTGCTCCTGGATTCGAAAAAGGGTTTTGGGATGTGTTGTTACTGAGTTTATTGAGCAGAAATAGCCTTTCAATTTCAGGAAGAATAAAAGTAAAAACAATGAACACTTACCTATCACTCCAGAAACACTTATCTTTTTTACCTCCGATAGTCATTGTGAACTCTGTGTTTATACTGCTGTGAAATGCCTTTTACATACACATTTTCCTTCAAACACAGTATTTCACATATTTTCAAAGACAGAAAATTTTTTTATTATGTAAAACTTTAAACTACAAAAGTAGTGTTATGAATCCCTGTATTCATAACTTCAACAATTATATTTATTAAATTGTATTTTGCTTCTATTTCTTCTGGTCCCTATATTTTTTAAGGAAATGCTGCATAATACAATTTCATAGCTATTTAAGTGGTCAGACATATATTAATATTTCCTTTATAGGCTACAGTTGATTTGTCGAAGTTAACCTGATCATAGTGACTCTTGTGGTGAGCCTGTTTTGAAAACTTTCCTTGTTCAAGATAAGGAAGGATAAGAAGTCTTGAGAAGATATTTTTCCACTCTTGTTGTCAGGATGGTCTGCGCCTCTTTTCTGATGTTTCAAATGCCAAAATCATTTATTAAAATTATGTATTTTCCCTGTCCTACTATATTCTAAAATAGATTAAAACATTATTAGAAATAAGACTTTCATTTTTTACTTTTCAAGAATTACCAGTAAAACTCTCTGCCTTTTTAATGTCATTTTGTGACTGGTGTGTAATAAGCTGGGGAAAGGACTAGTCGCCTCTTAATTTTTTAGTTACTAGGAAAACCTGGGAAGTGAGTTGGAGTATACATAAACTGATGTCAACAAGACCTTGTTTCGCGTCTCTACCAAAATAAATCTTTGTGGGGGGTGGGGGAGAGGGGAGTGCAGATTTTTGTGTATGACTAAGGAATATGAGTATAGGGACCTTTAAAGACGAGAGTGTTCTGATGGAATTGGACCTGATAGAACTCATGGTGTTGGATATGTCTGGGCACATTCCTGATAAACATCCATGATGATTTTCAGATCATAGCTATATTATTTAAATTTATAGTCAAACATATATCTATACTTTCTTTTCCTCTGGTTTTAGAGTTAAAACATCTTCTTTGTAGCTTCTACCGTATTTACCCTTTTGTTCATTTGATACTGTAGCCCTTTGTGATATTTGGGGTAGGATAACATAAAGGAAGAAAAGCTGTAGTTACCTCTTAACTTCGCAGGTTTTTAATGGTATTTTATTGGTTTTGTGTGTGTGTGTGTGTGTGTGTGTGTGTGTCTTCACAAGTAAATCTGCATCAAGACTAAATATCAAAGACTGAAGAGCTTCCTGTTGTTTGCTTTAAGCTCATATATGTTTAATATAGACAAGTATTCTTTGCAAACTTAATTATAATTTGGTAAAGTCAAAGAAAGAATAGCAAGGCCTGGCTCTGGGAGGCAAGAGGCCAGGGATCGCTGGATTTTGCAGGTTTGAGACTGCCCCGGGCAACATAGCGAGACCTGGTCTCAAAAAAACAGCTGGGCATGGTGTCAGGTGCCTGTATTCCCAGCTACTTGGGATGCTGAGGCTGGGGATCGGTTGAGTTCATGGGATCACTACTACCTCGGGCAACATAGTGAGACTGAGTCTCAAAAAAAGAAAAAAAAGAAAAGCAACAAGAACTAGTTTTGTCTGGATACAAAAGAGCTCGTCCCACACACCTCTGGCTATGTCTAGCCTGGCAAATAAACAAATCAGATAGATTGATAAGACAAAAAATCAGAAAGAAAGACGTTCATTACTATGTATACCTTGAATACATGTACATGGCAAGGACCCACATGGCTTCAGAGTCCATCTTAAATAGATTAGCTAAGACAGAAACACTGGAATATGAGGGGTGTGGAGAGAGGGGAGCAGAAAGGGAAGGTCAGTTAGGAAGATTACTAGGGAAGGCATGGCACAGTAGACAAAGGTATGCAGATTAATTTCTGCCTTTTCCTTGAAAAGAGAATAGGTCTCCTTGTAATTATTTTTTCTAAGTCAATATCCACCCAGCCTTAAAGCCCCCTGCCCCCATGAAATCAAAATATACCTTTTTTTGGCCAAAAACTATTTTAGGTGGCTAATTTTTGATCCCCTACAAATGCTACATGAATAATAAACCAGTAAAAAGGTCACTAGGCAAGAAACCAGATTTCTCATTTTTATTTTCATCTTTGGCATTAGCTTGCTATATATTTGGAGCAAGTTCTATTCCCTGGAACATCTCTTAGCATCATTCTTTGTATACTTCGTGTATGTGAGTATATGGAAAGGTTGCTGAGATACAAAATTTTGCAGTAGAACTGTCTGGGAAACTGGGATTGTTTTGGGAACCCAAAATTTTGCTTTATTCTGGGGTATGGGAGCAACCATTCTTGCAGTATTCCCATAATTGCTACATCCTTTTGCCTCTACCAGCAGTTTACTTGGGAAGGTATGGTGACAGTGGAATTCTAGAATATTTGTGTGTACTTCCTAAGTATATTTAAGCAATCAGTCCCATTTCATCTACATTGTCCCTCTTAGGATAACGTATTTGTGACGCAGTTACATAGATGGATATTTCTACCTTGATTTTTAGCAAATAACCTCTGGTGTAGCTGTACCTGTGTTGTCTTCATGGGAAAATGTTAGACTGGGGGGAAAATAACTGACTTGCTTAAGGAGAGATGTATCTTGAAAGGTACAAGATGTACCTTGAAAGGTTCAAAGCTGTCTCTGTTTCCTATCATTGGGATGTGTCAAATGATACACAGAAGCAAAAGGAATAAATTAAAAATTACTTCAGTTTTGCCATTCAGAGATAACTTTGAACAATTTGGTATACATTTCTGTGGTATCTTTATACTGCTAGAAGAAGTGCTAAGACTGGATTCATAAGGGAAATTCACCTAGGTCTATGCACTCTTCATGGATTGGGGCAAACGTGATTTATAAAAGAAACTTTCTTCAGAGGGATAGAGAGTGTATATTCCCTACCCCCAAAATCAAAATTCATCAGTTGCTGCCCCATCCTTCAGCACCAGAAGTTTGTGAAAAGCCCTTTGTTCCTTTTTTACTAACACATGAGCTCAGCTGGCCCTGATCAAGTGAGAGTGCTGAGCTGCCTTTGTGAGGCATCCTTTGTCCTATGCTTCTTTTTTTGGGTTTCATTCTTAGTCCAGAAGGAGGCATTTCATCCACAGTCTAACTCTGTTAGACTTCTTTCTATCTTAGGCCCTTCTTTCCTACTTTCTCCACCTCCTTTCTCAGTATATTCCTTCAATAGCTTTTTCCCAGTTACTTCTGCATTGAACTTCTTACAGTGAGTAATACAGAGATATACTAGTAGGTGAGACTGGTTGGTTGTGATTTGATGTTAGGTATTCAGGTTTGGGAAAAGGCACTGTGACTGCAGGAAGATATTTGGGAAAGTTTTTGTGATTTGGGGAATTCATGTCATTATCACAGAACAGCTAATTCTCATTGGCTTCTTTCATCACGGTTGAAGATTAACTGAGGAAAACTCATCTCTTGGGTTCACTTCCTCTGCCATGCTGCTACTTGTCCCCAAAACTGTTCAGTAGGATTCAGTTTCTTCTCAGCTGAGGAAAAGAATGAGGCATTTGAGGTAGTTTGCAAGTTGCTTCTGTTTGCCAGAGTTCTCTGTGCTGGGAGGAAATAATATGAAGCTACTGTGTGAGCCTAGGAACTGAATGGTCTCCTTAGTCACTTTGCCCCTTATTGTTACCTCCTTCATGCAGCTGTACAAAGAATGGATAATGGAGCCTACTTAAAGGTGCCTCTCTTAGTCTAGCTCATATCTTAAGTATCCCTAAGCAGCTTTCCTCTAGCACCTTTGACCAGGTATATATGATATATGGACACAACTTTTGGAGAAACATAACTTTTTAAGAGACAGTCTTTATTTGGCTCACAGCCCTGGGAGAAAAGCCAACCAAGCATTGTGAATGAATATAGCTATTTTTAGCTGTCTCTGTTTCCTATCAGACAAACTGGTTCTTTTTTTCTCTAAAGGAAGAGCACTAATAAGGGGGTAAATGATTGCATTGTGTGCTCTGGTAGGTCACAGTGCTTTGTTTTGCTAGCCATTTGAATCAGGCAGGTGGAAAGGATGACTAGATGATTAAATTCTCTATCTTTTCAAATGGTTTAACATGAAGTGTTTACAATTTGAAAATCTTTAAGGGATAAACAAAAAGTACTATATTTTTGAAGTTAAATATTTACTAGCCCCTTACCTAAGTAGGGCTTAGTTGTCTAGTGACGGGACTCTAGAAAATGAAGTTTGAAGTGATTCTTTCCATCTTCAAATCTTGGATTATGGGAAAGCTCCCTCTTTTGTTATAGATTAGTAAATGGAGTGATTTATATAAAGAGCAAATGTTTACTGAATGAATGCATGCATGCATGAGCATATTAATACATGCAGTCTACTAGATTAGAAGTTTGTGGTACAGTTATATTCAGGTGGACTTACTGTATTACTTTCCTGCCTCTTTTTTTTTTTTTTTTTTAGAATTTGACACATAATAGCCTAGGGCTAAATACAGGATCAGTGGAATAGCTTTCTTATATACATTAGAGGTATACTAAAGGAGGTATTATTTCATTATAAAACTGGAAAAATTGTCCATAGGGAAAAAGTGAAAAAGAATCCCTATCTCATGTTATAATCAAAATCAGTTTGAGGTGGATTAAGAAGTTAGTGTCAAAAGCAAAGTTTAAATCTTCTAGAAAAAATATTAATATCTTTCTGATCTCTGGAGAGGGACTTTGTAAACAAGAGATAGAAAGCACTACCTACAAAGGAAAAGGTTGATACTTTATTTTTTATTTTAATTTAGTAAGACATTCTAAAACAAAAAGATAATATAAAAATTTAGAGAAGTTGCTTTCCCTGTGGGTTCAGAAAATGATGGAAGGGCAGGTCTTGGTACTTGATGACTGAGACCACTTTTGGGCCACCTGATGGCCATTGTAGCCAAACAGGTGATGCTGAGACAGAAAGTAGTAGTAGTGCTCTGTGAGGGCATCAACTTTACTGGCAGTTTCAATGGGAACAAATGAAAATACTTAACCTTTCTCCACAAGCAGATGAACAGCAAACCATCTGTGGTCTTGTATCACTTCCAGGACTGCACTCTTTCAAGCAGCTGGTGTAAGGCAGGTTGTTCCATAAGAATTAGCAAGGACAGGCCACATTGAATTGGCTGAGGGTGTTTGATGGGATCCCATCGCCCTATGACAAGGAAGAAAAAAAAAAAAAAAAGAATGATGATACTTGCTATTCTCAGGGTGGTGAGCCTGAAATCTACCAGGAAGTTTGCCTATCTCTGGTGCCTGGCTCATAAGGTTGATTGAAAATACCAGTCAGTAACAGCCACCCTGGGAAAGAGAAAGAAGAAGGTCAAGATCCATTACTGAAAAAAAGAAACAGTTCCTTAGATGACAATAACGGCTGAAAGAATAGGGAAAAGAAAATTAGTTCATAGAGGTCCTCGAGGCCTATGACTTCTGGGTCTGTTTTTTTTTTTGTTTGTTTGTTTGTTTGTTTTTGAGACTAGGTCTTGCTGAGTTTGCCCCTGGAACCTCAGGCTCTCGTTGCCTGGGGCACTACAGACTCAAGCAATCCCCAGCCTCAGCTTCCCAGGTAGCTGGGATTACAAGCGTGCACCACCACATCCAGCTATTTTTTTGGAACTAGGTCTGTCTACGGGCCCCAGGTAGGACTCGAATTGCGATCCCTAGCCCCGGCCACTTCATAGGCTGAAGCTTACAGGCACGAGCCACCGTGCCCGGCTGACTTCTGGGTCTGAACCCAAAGCTGTTAATTCCTCAAAATATTTTTTTTTCTTTTAGAGATAATATGTAGCACTCCTACAAATCAGTAAGGTGATAAATATCCCAATTGAAAAATTGATTAAAGATATGCATTGGCATTACACAAAAATGCACATTTCTTAATTTTAGTAGCAGTTAAGGAAGTATAAATTTAAATGTAGCCATTTCAGTGACAAAAAGAAACCAGATGGTCCCAAGTTTTAGGTAAGTAGGATTACTAGATGTTAATTGTTGTAACCACTTTGGAACACAAATAGGCACTGTCTTAATAAAGTTGAACATTTGCATACTCTACAATACAATATTTCTACTCCTAGGATATACCCAAGAAAACATCTTGCACGTGTGTAGAAATGGCATGTATAATGGTGTAAAAGGAGTTAACAAGGAACAACTCAAATAACCTCTAATGGACAAATAGATAAATTATGGGGATGTGATTCTGTGTATATCTCTACACAATGGAATATTGTACAAGAGTGAACATTAGTGGCATATAACTATATATTAAAAAATGGCTGGATCTTAATATCTAATATTGAGAGAAGAAAAATCCTATCAAAAGACTGTTGAAAGAACAATAATCCTTTTTTATTCAATCTATTTGTTTTACATTATTGTAGTGCCCATATTTCTCCTACCATATACCCTTGACCCATCACCATTTTCCCTTGTTTTTTCCTCTTCTGTTTCACCCCCCCCCCCTTCTTTGCTGGATGTTTCATTTCTATAGTCAACTTGTTGACTTTTTTTTTTAACTTTTACCATTTCTTTTTGTTTGATTTATCTAAATTTCACACAGAAGTGAGACAATCCAGTATTTTTTCCTTCTAATTTGAGCTAGTACAATCCCTTCCAGTCCCATCCATTTTACTGCATGATTTTATAATTTTTGATTGTTGAGTAATACTCCATTATCTATACAGCTTTTTGATTCATTTATCTGTTTAATGGCATTTGGGTTGCTTCCATAACCTGGCTATTGTAAATAATGCTATGGTAAACATTGAAATACAGGTTTCTTTTTGAATTAGTATCCTTTGGGTAGATTCCCAGAAGTGGAATTGCTGGATCAAATGGATCCATTTTCAGTAGTTTGAGGCCTGCTATCCACTTTCCATAGAGGTTGGACCAGTTTGCATTTGCATTTCCATCAGTAGTGTAAAAGTGTTCTTAAGGAACAATGACCCTTTCTTAAAATCCAGAATTATGGAGAAAACTTAAAGACATATACATGTATGATAAATTGTAAAACAAAGAAAATGATAATGAAACAAAAGGATTCAGGATAGAAGTTACTTGGGGGTAGAATGTATGGGTTGGGGAATAGAATTATGTAGATAAAAGTGTGGTAATGTTCTAGTTCTTTGGTTAGACTTGAAAAAAATGTCTTTTTTTTTTTTTTTTTTTTTTTTTTTTGAGACTAGGTCTCCCTATTTGCCCATGGAACTGAAGGCTCACGTTGCTGGGGTACCACAGACTCAATCAATCCCCAGCCTCAGCTTCTCAAGTAGCTGGGATTACAG
The DNA here is from genome assembly GCA_004024945.1 of Uropsilus gracilis. Classification (NCBI taxonomy): domain Eukaryota; kingdom Metazoa; phylum Chordata; class Mammalia; order Eulipotyphla; family Talpidae; genus Uropsilus; species Uropsilus gracilis. The sequence continues at coordinate 13,681 of PVHY01021537.1, forward strand.
GCACGAGCCACCACACCCAGCTCTTTTTTTGGGACTAGGTCTCGCTGTGTTACCCCAAGCAGGACTCAAACCGCGATCCCTAGCCCCAGCTGCTTCATAGGCTGAAGCTTACAGGCACGAGCCACCGTACCCGGCTTTGGAAAAAAAATGTCTTTAAGATTGTCTCCTGTCAGTCATCAAGTTTACATTACCAATAATGGCATGAAATATTTGTTTCTCAGTAACTGTCAGCACTGGACATTAAAAATCTTAGCCAACCCAGTTGGTAAAAATATTTTTTGTGTTTCTTGGTTTATTAGGGCAATTTAACATCTTTTCCCATGCTAAAAGTTAGCCACAAATTCTGTGTGTGCCTTTCATAACCTATTCCCATTTTTCAATTGGGTGAATTGTTTTTGTCTCAGTTTCTTTAGGTACTATACTAACCTTTTATATGTTGTAGATGAATTATTTTTTATATTAGTTATGTTTAACATTTTTATGGCAGTATTTACCTTAATGCTTTTTCAGCCTTGTATAAAATTTAGGAAACCTAACTGTACTCCAAGATAGAATAGTAATCTGTTATATTTTCTTTTTTATTTTGTGGGTTTAATTTTTTGCTTTGGAAAATGTTGAATACATGTAAATAAAGAAATTAGTATAAATTTTTATATAACTTATGGTTACTTTCTGTACACTCCTTTCTCTCCCCTCTCACTTTATTATTTTGGAGAACTATCTTACAACATTATTGTATCATCCAAATTTAGGTCTGTATGTATCTTGTGAAGGACAGAAAGACTTTTCAAAAGACATAGGGTAGATTTTTTTTTTATTTTAAAATTTTCAGTGTAAAATTTATTTTTAAAATATATTAATTAATTAAAATATATTATAAATGGATAGTCATTTGTCCCTCAAGCATTGAATAATTCAGTTGTAACACATGGATCTGTTAGAGACTGTTCTTTTCCAATAAATTATTTTCTGTTGTATTGGAATCTAGTAAAGCAGTTCTTCAGTTTCTTGGCTTCTTATTCTCATGCAAAATTTAGAATAGTTTGTTAGACGCTCCTTTTAAGAATGAATCTCTGATTTTTGAGTAAATTATTATCTTTTAACTGCAGAATGTTCTCATCTACTAATATATGTACTTTCATTGAAGTTTTATATTACATAGTGTTAATAGCAGTATCAATTAACATTTGTTTTTTCTGGTGGCCTTGGTGCTGTGCTAAACCCTTGACATTATTGTCTCACAATCCTCAAACCTATGACATAGGTAATTCTGTTTTTCCTGTTATAAAGTTTTCCTTTTTTAATAATGCACAGCAATGGAGGAAATGATAGTTTTCTTGACTTAGTACAGGTTCATGGTTAGAAGAGAAATAGGCAGAAATAAAAAGACCTTCTAGCTTCTATCTGTAAGAAAATTCCAACAAAGAGTGGGAATTATAGATAAGTTAAATTGAACAAGAAATATGTAAGACTTCTAAGAAGAGTGAGTGGTTAAGAGCTTAAGTTTATGACTGATTCTAAGCTAGTTGAATTCAGATCTTACTTACTGAGTTTTGTGATTTTGGACAAGTTACTTACCTGTCCATATCAGTTTTGTATGTATTATATGAATGACTATTTCCAGTTTGTTCTTTTTTTCATCTAAATTACCCACCTTACCAGCTTTGTATGAGAGTACTGTCTCTACTTCCTCTCAAATGCATTGTATGAGAGTGCTGTCTCTACTTCCTCTCAAATGCAACTAATGTCAAAATCATCAAGACTAGCCACCAAATCTTAGAAATCAGGACCAAAGCTCAAAAAGGGATAATATTGTGTCCAGAGTAATATAGGCATTTCTAGATGTGAGACTTTTGTGTGAGAGGCTAAACATCCATCTAAGTATCATTATATAATCCATGCCACATTTTAAGATAAATGTTTTTATCTATATTTTACAGTTGAGGTAACAGAATTATAGAAGTTAAGGAGCTATTTGAAACTCAGCTGAAAAGTCAGGGAGATTCCTGAGTCCAGCCCATTTCAGATGTTCACTTTGCTCCTTGTATTATCCTTTCTACAACTTCTTCGTAATGTTCACACTCCTCATGCTGGTTTTGTCTTCCAGGCTAACCTCTGCTTTGTAGACATTGACAACCACTTCATTGAACTGCCAGAGGACTTGCCTCAGTTTCCCAACAAATTAGAGTTTGTCCAGGAAGTTTCTGAGATTCTCATGGCATTTGGCATTCCCCCTGAAGGAAATCTTCATTGCAGTGAGAGTGCTTCCAAGCTGAAAAGACTCCGGGCCTCTGAACTTGTCTCTGACAAGAGAAATGGAAACATTGCTGGTTCCCCTTTGCATTCCTATGAACTCCTCAAGGAGAATGAAACTATTGCCCGGCTACAAGCTTTAGTCAAGAGGACTGGGGTGAGCCTAGAAAAGGTATGTTGCTTTATTTGATTCTGTGATAAGTTTGGTCTGCACTAGAGTACTGTTATGGTGAAATAAAATAGAGGTTGAAAACATATTGGTCAGGATCGGGCATTTTATGAGCAGTGAGAATGTTCTATATGGAGATTTTGGGTTTAGCTTCAACAAATGTTATCCAAACACATGCTACTTGAACCTGAATTTAAGTAGTTTATTTCTTGGGCATCAAAGTTAACCTGCTGTCATCCATGTGAATACCGAGACTGAGTGACTTGGAAGAAGACTATGATAATCTTTGTGTTCAGATTTCTTTCAGATCCATTGCTCACTGGGTTTCACAGCAACCTGAATACAGACAAAGCAGGTTATTTACTCTGTTTTATAGCTCAAGAAACTGAGACTTTAAGATAGAGAGTTGTATCTCAGGATAAATGCCCATTAAGTGACTGGGAAGAGAAACTAGAACTTGATCCTCTTGTATTCTAGTTCTGTGGTCTCTTCAGTGTGTACTTAGTTTTTGATTTCCTGACTTTGCTAAGCTTTCAATAGTTGTTTATCCATATTTTTACCCTCCCTTATTCTTACTGTTAAATTACTTTTGTAAATTACATATAAACAAAATGGCCCAATGTAATAATTTTGTTGGGCCTTTTTTAGTGAGATTTGAAATATTTCTTTTTTCTTTACCTGAAAGAACAGTTATAGTAAAGCAGACATTTTTAAAAAGCCATGACCACTTATAGAGGAGCAGAGAAATACTTAGATTAACAAGATTTTTTAAAAAAGCAAAAACCTACAGTAAGAAAAAGTTCTTTGGGAGAAAGAATTTTCAATTTTATCCCTTCTTTTATTTTCTCCAGTGCTGCATAGTAAATAACGACTAGGGGATAAAACGATGAATTGCAATTCTTTTGGATTAAAGGAAAAGCTTATATGTTCTCAGCTGTTTTTTCTTTTTTGTAGCTGGAAGTTCGTGAAGATCCCAGTAGCAATAAGGATCTCAAAGTTCAGTGTGATGAAGAAGAACTCAGAATTTACCAGCTAAACATTCAGATTCGGGAAGTTTTTGCAAATCGTTTCACTCAGATGTTTGCAGATTATGAGGTGTTTGTCATTCAGCCCAGCCAGGATAAGGAGTCCTGGTTTACCAATAGGGAGCAGATGCAGAACTTTGATAAAGTGAGTATAATCCTGCTGTGGAGTGGATGAGGATTGAGAGGTGCTAGACTCTTTTGAAGATGAGTTTTTTTTTTATGTGCTAGAAACAAGTTCATATTCCTTCTGATGCTGATAAAGTACAAAGTCTTGTTGCTTTAGAACATTGCTGGTTTCTACTATCAGATGATTTACCATCAGTCAGAGAGCTCTCTCAGGAAAGTTGCACATGTAGGTAGTACATCAGGATTCTGGGAAGATTGAGTGTGTCAAAGTTTCAGCGTATCTGAGATATAAGGATATCTGAAAAAATACTGAAGATTATTTTGTTTGTTTTTCATAAAGACCTAAGAAGTTTCAGAGAAGAATTAGCCTATAGGATCCCTTGGGTGTGTTGTCTTTGCTGGTCAGCGTCAGTATCTCCTCTTCCTTGTCAATGTCTGTTTCTTTTTGGTCCCATCAGGCGTCTTTTCTATCAGATCAGCCTGAGCCCTACCTGCCCTTCCTCTCAAGATTCTTGGAGACCCAGATGTTTGCTTCTTTCATCGACAACAAAATCATGTGTCATGATGATGACGATAAAGACCCTGTGCTTCGGGTATTTGATACCCGTGTAGACAAGATCAGGTTGTTGAATGTTCGGACACCAACTCTCCGTACATCAATGTACCAGAAGTGTACCACAGTGGATGAAGCCGGTAAGACCTCCGTGTTATTCTTTCTGGCCTATTGGATAAAGTCATTAATCTCTCCCTATTCTTAAATATGCTAGCTTCTTTCACATTTCTACTTTTGCTTAATTTTTTTCTACTCAGTTATTCTTAGCATGTTGACTTTTAAATTCATGCTACAGCCTCATGATTACAAGAGGTTTTTTTATGTTGAAATTCAGGGCATGAAGAGGGGAAGTTGATGCCAGATATGTATTTCCTCTTGTATTACAAAACAAAAGTATTCCTAGGTATTCCCAACAGCTTTTGTTGTCAGGGAACAGTTTAAGTGTAGAGACTTTATTTACTTATTTTCTCAGTCCCAGTCCTCTATCATTGAGCATATGTAGATGTAAAGAATTGTTTATTACATGCATGACTAAGTATACCTTATTGTTTATATAAAGGCCCCTTCTAGATCAGCTTAGCTGAACCATAGTCTCAGCTTGAAGTATCAGATTAAGTAATATTTCACGTCCTTATTGAAAGTCCAGTGTCCTTGTAATCTTTTTGTGTAGCTTGTTCATTCATTTACCAAATGTAATATATACTATACTATATTAACTCAAAAAATGTTTACTGAGTGAAAGAATCTGCTGGACCTCTTTCTAGATTTTGAAGATATGATTGCTAAGAGTTTAGGCAAAGACCTGCCTTCATTGACCTTGTAGTCTCTAGCCTTCTGTCTTTATCTTTCAGCTGCTGTCCTTCCAAGCCTTTCATTAAGATGAACAATCTCTTGGCTAAAAGCTTGAAGCTACATGTTGGCCAATCCAAGTGGAGTTTTCTAATGTAGTCATCCTTGCCTCTTAGAAAACATCAGGCTTAATATTCCTCAACCCTGCCTAAGGCTTTGGTCCTGGAAGCTTGATGGAAGTTTTTACAAAAACCTAGTGAAGCATCTCCCAAATCATCAGCTTAAATGAGGACTCCCCATATTTTGTCACATTTGAAAATTACAATATTTAATTATGACTCACTGAAATAAAGAGAGGAGTTTGCTTATAGCTAGTAGCTATAAAGCAAAAAGCTGTAGTTACTTTAAGTCTTGTTCATTTGCCATGAAGACTTGAGGCAATGAATTTTTAACCTATCTGTAACTCATTTGTTGGACACTAAACAGCAGCATGCTGATTTGAATTATTCTAGTCTCGGTTGTAGCCAGGACTTGTTTTCTCATAGGCTTCATGTCAGAATGTAGGGTTTGAGAAATGGAGGGAAAGTAATCAACCTTCATTTTTATGACTAATGTAAGAAAAATGGGTGTCACAGACATTCTTCAGGCTACTATTTCCAGGAACCATGATAAGTATGAGAATTGTAATTCCTACAGATTTTTGTCAGTAGTGATATCTTTCTTTTTTTTTATTGATTGCAGACACACACACACCCCACCACCATCATTTTTACCCTGAAGTTTTTCCATCACTTTATCACTTGTGAACTCTTTCTTTTTGCCTTTCCCCTCCCCTGATTTTATTCTCCTCCCTCTTTCTTGCTCTATGCTTCAATTCTATTGACAGTTTAAAATTTTTCTTGTCCATTTGTTTCTTTGTTTTCCCTGTATCCCTCATATAAGTGAGACCATCTCATACTTCTCTTTTTCTTTCTGGCTTATTTCCACTAACATGATTCCTTTTAGCTCCATCGATGTTGCTGCGAATGACATAAATTTGTCTTCTTTGATTGATGGATAATACTCCATTGTGTACATATACCACATCTTTTTCAGCCATTTGTCAGTTTGGGGCATTTGTGTTGTTTCCATGTCCTGGCAATTGTAAATAGTGCTGTGATGAACATCCAGGTACATGTGTCTTTTTGAATTAGTATTTTTGTGTCCTGTGGACAGATTCCTGGTAGTGGGATTGCTGGGTCAAATGATAATTCCATTACTCAGGCAAGCCTCATGGAAAACAATATATCACCAAAGGAAAGGCAACCTCTAGAAACCAACAAGTTTGACTTTGAAGAAATGCCTTATCTGTCTTAGGACTCAACCTCTGCATGATACAAGTAATCAAAGAGCTAAGAGAAGAAATAGATAATATAAAGAAAAAGAAATCAGCATGACAGAAGCATCTAATGAGTTAGGAGAGGAACTAGAAAAATTGAGAAAGAGAACATCACTAAGAATAACATAATTGATGAGCTGAAGAATGAGATTGGATACCTAAAAAAAAAAAAAAAAGGAGCAAAAACAAAAAAACAACAGCCAGAAAGGGACCCAGGATTTAAGGGGAACAGCAGAGGAGCTTAAAAATGCTGGGAAAACCCATGAAAGCGGATTAGATGAATAGAAGAATGAATCAGTACCCTCAAGGACACCAAAATAGAAAGAAGAAAGAAAAAGAGAGATACAAAGTAAGAATTAAATAAAACTTAGAGATCTGTCAGATTCCTTAAAGAAGGGAAATATAAGAATAATTAGAATCCCTGAAGGAGACAAGCGAGACATGGGAACTGAAAGACTGCTTAAGGAAATAATGGAGAAGAATTTCCCAAATCTGAAGAAAGAAATGAATATAGACATACAGGAAGCCAAAAGAACACCAACTACATCAATGAAAGAAAAGCTACAGCAAGGCATAGCATTGTAAAACCTCCGCAAGTTCAAGATAAGAAAAGAATAGTGAAACTGACTAGAGAAAAGAAACAGATAACATATAGAGGAAATATAACATACAAAGGAAAAAAAGCTGACCTCAGATTTCTCTAAAGAGACATTCCGGGCAAGGAGAGCTTAGAGCCACATTTTCAAAAAACTCCAAGACAAAAAATGCCAGCCAGGAATACTCTATCCCACAAAGCCATCCTTACTTTTTGAAGGAAGAATGAAAACCTTTTCAAACAAGCAAAGCCTCCAGAAACTTACTACCACTAAATCCCCACTCCAAAAAATTTTACAAGTCCTAACACCAAAACCAACAGTAGAATAAACAGAAACAGCAAAACAAGGAAGCAAATAGGAAATTCAAAATGACCTCCAAAAAACCAACTTTAGAATCTCAACTATCAATAATCACCCTAAATGTTAGCGGTCTAAACTCATCAAAAGACAGAGTTGCCGTCTGGATCAAAAAACAGAAACCAACATCTGCTGCCTCCAGGAAACATACTTGAGCTCTAAAGATAAGCACAGACTGAGAATAAGGACTGGAAACCAAATCCTTCAATCAAATAGACCCAAAAAGAAGACAGAGGTAGCCATTCTTATAACAGATAAAGCAGATTTCAAATTTAAAAAGGTAATAAAGGACAAGGACGGTCACTAGCTAATAATGATACAGGAATTAATTCACCAGAAAGACATTACAATTATAAACATATAGTCACCAGGGAGCATCAAAGTTCTTAAGACAACTACTAGCAGAACTGAAAGTAAATTAGAGGTAGTGATATCTCACTTTAGTTTAGATTTGTGTGTTCTAATGACTAATGGTGCTGAATTTTTTCAGTCTGGTGATATGTCCAATTTAAATTGTTCAGTTGTTTTCTTATTACTGAGTTTTGAAAGTTCTTTGCATATTTACATCTAAGTTCTTTATCAGATATATCATCTAGAGATATTTGCCCTACTTTTTTAAACCCCCCTTTTTGGGGGGGGTTCTCTTTGTAACATCTTTCAAGGAAAATAGTTTTCTATTCTTGTGAAACTGAATTTCTCCGTTTTTAAAAAATGGTTGCTTTTGTGTTGCTTCTAAGAAATTTTTGCAAGCTAAGACCAGAAATAGGAGAAGCGCGGTCTACTACGCTCCTGAAACAACTGACCCTCACCCAGGAAAGACATTTGGGGGTTTGGGGGGGGGGAAGGACCTAAGAGCTAAATATAACAACAAACAGTAAAAGAAAGGAGAGGGAGTGACCAGAGAGGGGATAGTGAGCACCCCCAAGGGGACAAACAACCATGTGGGGAGGAATGGTGGTGTATTGAAACAGGGTGAAAAGACACTTTCTGTTTTTACTTGACTGTTTACCCTTATTTGCTTGCTTTTTTTTCCCAAGCAGTTTTTTTGCATCCACCTTTAACCTTAACTGGATACTTCTATTTGCCTGCTACTCTCTACAAAGCAGGCTACACACTTTTTATTAGCATTTTTACTGATCACCTTTACCATTGATATGCAAAAGCCAGCCAGCTGCTTTCTGCTTTTAGCTCCAAAAACTGCAGAAAAGAAAAACTTTAATACACAGTTTAAACTTTTTACTCGTGGGTCCTTACCACCATCCCCAGCCTTTTTAACTAAAATACCAAGCCAATGTAGGACTATCAGTGCAGACTAATTTATTTTTAACAAAGTGACTCTCTAATTACTACAAAAGAAAACATGTAAGACTCAGAATATTTTAACATTGTCTAAAACCTTTTTCAGTATTGTTCAAAGTCCTTTCCCAGATTGCCCCAAAATCCTCAGTCTCTCAGTCCTGATCATCTCACCAATGTCCAGACAGAGTCCATCTCCAGATGCTTGAAGGCATGTTTTTTTGACTGCTCCTCCTTGTCTTCCACGCTGTCTTCTCCTTGTTACCTTCAGGTAGCAGGAACTCTATGGTGTTGAACCAGCAAAGTTCACTTTCTTCTCAGGCCTAACTTTTGCACGGCCTCTTTTAGACACAAATTAAACTCAGCAAAGCAAACTCCAACACGGAGTTTAAATCTGCAAACTCCTTAACTGCTTTTAGCAAACATGCTGCCAGCCTGGGCCAGCCGAGGGTTGAAGGCCCTCGGTGGCCACATGGCCAAGCTCACATGGCTCACATCTTTACAAGATGGCCGATTCCCATCTCTCCTCCACTGAACCTCTCTATCCAGTCTCCATATTCGAATCTGCATCCAATCCTTGTCTTTGTTTGCACACCCTTTATATACCCTGATTTCCCGCCTTCCAGGAAATCTGTTTTACCTTGACTATTTCACCTCTTTCTTCCCCTGCATCCCCCTAAAGGAAAATTCCAGCTAAGGTCATTCCCCCATTTTAACATTACCTGTCCTTAAAATCTGCAATCTTAAACAGGAGGGGGGGGGCACACCCTATCAGTATGATACTAAAAGTAAATTAAAAAAAAAAACAACAAAACTTAAAAATTAAAAATAAAGAAAATAATAAATAAAATTAACTCAAAATGAACTATAGGCCTAAATGTAAAGTCTAAGATTATAACATTTCTATGAGAAAATATAGCGGGTAAAAAATTTATGTGCCTTTATTTGCCTGTCCAAGCTCCTTTGGAGTCTGATAGTACCAGTTCCTCTGTTCTGTGTTCTGTATATTTCCCCCTTACTGTCGTTGATTGAAGAAAGGGGAAAATTGAAAAGATTATCCTTGCACCAATGAATTGCCTTTTGGCCTTAGTCAAAATATCAGACATCTATATATGTGTTAGTCTATTTCTGGTTTCTCTTTTCTATTTGATTGATTGGTTAACACACATTTACCCTACTATCTTGATTATTGTAGGTAGGTTTTTTTGGCTTTATTATTCTCTCCAATATTTTATTATTTATATCACTACAGAGACTTTGAAATACCTTTTAAGGAAATTTTAGAATCCAAATGCTTTGCTCTTGTACTTTCAAAATCTGTATTTTTAGGCCGGGCACGGTGGCTCGTGCTTGTAAGCTTCAGCCTATGAAGCGGCCGGGGCTTAGGGATCGCGGTTCGAGTCCCGCCTGGGGCCCGTAGCGAGACCTAGTTCCAAAAAATAGCTGGGCGTGGTGGCGCGCGCCTGTCATCCCAGCTACCTGGGAAGCTGAGGCTGGGGATTGCTTGAGTTCGTGGTACCCCGGGC